>JADRCC010148055.1:0-19920 GCA_019843855.1 Hylomyscus alleni
TCTCTCTCTCTCTCTCTCTCTCTCTCTCTCTCTCTCTCTCTGATTTACCTGATTAATTTCTTTCAAGTTCTTCTCTTATTTGTTACTCTTAAAGACTTCCTTTGAATTGACTCAGACTTAGAAATAGAAGGTCTGAGGAAGTACACCCTATGTTTCTTAGCATCTGTCCTTAATGTCAAAGAAAATGGGAAATTCAAATGTTTGGCTACAGAAATGGCTAGTGGATAGAGTATATGCATCACACTTAAATTTATTTCTTCAGTTAGGTGTCTGAGATTATTGCAGATAGCATTTTAGTACTGTCATTTTTAACCATATGGAATGGAATTTTGTCTAAGTAACTTGTTTTAAGCAGGAATATAAGACAGAAGGAATTCACTACCAATATTGCTCACAAATCCTGGGGAATTTGAATTCATATTATTATTCCTATTTTGCCTTTATGCCATGAACTAGTTTTTAAAGAAACTAACTTGATTTAGTCTAACTTGAATGCAAATTTTTGCAGCAGTTACATATCATATGCTCTCCAGAGACCTTGCTAGTAAGCTGATTACAAACAGCTGCACCATTCAATTGCCAATGAAATGTTATTCAAAGGACAATTAAAAGTAAAAAGCCCATATGTAGATTTCTGTCCTATATCACTTGCATATTGCAGATGCTGATACTGTCTGACCTTCAAGCCATGTAACCAGGTATTTTACTACAGTAATCAAAAATTTGGGAAGTCATCCACGAGGTTAAGTACCATTAAGTTTTTGTGAGGATCTATTAGTTGGAGATGGGAAATGTGAATTCAGTTTGTAAAGATGTCATGTGTATAACAGCAGTTATATAAGCACAGATCTTAGAGTCCAAAGGACATTTTCCCCAAACAAAGTGCAGTAGATAATGTTGAATGCAACCATGCATGATACATTTGTTAATGCAGACACTAATGTTCAATGGTTTGAAAATTTTTAATGAGAAGCTCTTTCTTTATAATAAAGTCATTGAAAATAGGAATGTAAAATGGATACGCTCTTTTATCTGTATGCAAGTCTTACAAGAAACTAGGAGTAGTTTCTCTCTGAATGTGGGTTTAGGGAATTGTATGATATTTGCCAAATGATTTGTTTTTTTTTTACTTCATTATGAATATTATGATATTAATATTTTCTATCCAGCTAGGTCATGTGTCAAATGCCTTAATGTGATAAATCATAATAAGTTAATAAATAAAGTCAATAATTCAGTAATAAAAACATTCAATGAATTCTAGGAATTAAACAAAGAATTTTTTAAAGAGAATAATGTTGGAACATTATTTATCATTCAGGTATTGGTAGAGGTGTCTGAATGGCAAGACAAGCAATCTTGCAAATGCCCTTGTAGATAAGCCCTGAAGGAAGAAAGGAGAGCAAGTACTAAGGCTTTGAAGTGGATTTTATACATTAAGTAGACAAGATATTTTGAATATAAGAAATTAGAGAATGGTATAGCATCAAGCTGGCCAAAATGTCAGCGTGGATAGTGGAGGAGATCATAAAGTCTCCCCTTCAGGGGAAATGATAACAATTGGTATCGTGTGGGATTGAGAGAACCATTTTACTTGCAATATCAAACCTGATAGTCTACCAATGTTCCAGTGGAAGATCTTATACCTATATATACAATGACAGCACTAATTGAACATGTTTGTTAGTGGGAAATACAAGAAAATTGGGAGGCAAGAGAGTGGGGTGTGGATTTGGTCAAAACACATTATATTCATATACATATCTCTCAAACAATAATAAAAATAAATGAAAGAATGAGGGACAACTAAATAAAACTAAAGAATTAGGGGCAAGATAATGTAAGGTTTGGTTGTTAAAGATTTCCAATTTATTTGAAATACATTTATTACAAATGCAAAATGCAATAATTTTGAAGGTTTAAGCAAAAGAAAAAAACATAGCTGTACTTAAATTTTTATATTAAAGTCATTCTGGTTGCTTTGCCCATCCTCAAAATGAATTTTGTTGAGTGCACTGGCTAGTTTTGTATGCCAACTTGACACAAGCTAGAGTTATCACCTAGAAAGGAACTGTAATTTTCTCAATTAGTAATCAAGCGTGGGAGGGTATATTGAGGGTGGTGCCATACCTGGGCTGGTGGTCCTGGGTTCTCTAAGAAAGTAAGCTGAGGAAGCCAGAGGAAGCAATCCAGTAAACAGCACCCTCCATGGCCTCTGCACCAGCTTCTGCCTCCAAGTTCCTGCCCTGTGTGAGTTCCTGTCATGGCTTCTTTGGTGATGAAACAGCGATGTGGAAGTGTAAGCTGAATAAGCCCTTTTCTCCCCAACTTGCTTCTTGGTCATGATGTTTTGAGCAGGGATATAAACCCTGACTAAGACAGTATGCTATTAGTGATAAGGGAACAAAAATGGGTGACTACTTGAAAGCTATCATGAAAACCCAGATAAAACGAAAACTGTGCCTATGATAAAATGTAACAAGAGATACAGAGAAAGACAAAGTCAGAGGTGAAAGGGAAGTGCAAATATTCTGATAGATTAGATGCATATGCAATGTTGTGCATATGTATGGAAATTCTGAAGTAAATTATAACAAACATAGCTTCATGGTTTCTGACCCTGGTTCAATATTACAGTTGCTTTTCTGAAAGATTTGGAGAACAATTTTGGGTGTTTTTAAGAGATTAATTATAACATTTTATGTAATATATCTATAGGCTATTGCTGCTGTCCTTGCTTTGCTTCTAAAATTAAAAGTTGATTGATAAAGATACTGTATACTTCAGAAGCAGTGCTTTGTATAATTAATCTGGATCAGATCTGGAAGCCTCCTCCCTGAGGACTAGCTGTAGTAGCATCCAAAGGGGCTAGGCAAGCTGATAAGGGAGAAAATTAACCGATAGCCTTACCCAGCCATAATGCCTGTGAGCCACAACAATGACTAGCATGACAAGATGTATGCAAAGGTACAATAAGGGTTGCTTAGATTTTGAGAGTAACCAACAGCTGTGTAATTAGAATTAAGATATACTTAGTAGGAAAGACCTCATGTCTGGTACTGTAAACCAAACAAACTGTATATTACTAGTGTAGCCACAAACCCTACAGGAGCACCCAAAACTGCCTCTTTCCTAAATCATTATAATTAGTAGGTGCATTCTAAATACTTACTATATAACCATAGATAATTATATCTTCTAACCCTCATCAAAAAAGCCTTTTCTACAGCAGCTGTAGATTATTGGAGAAAAACATGACTGGTTAAAATATAGAGACCATCTGACCTTAGGATACTAAACCCTAATTGACACGTCTAAGACATAATGCATATACCAAAGACACAGATAATATCATGAAAGAGAAGGCAGAAAGGATGTAAGAGTCAGAAAAACAAGACATCTGCTATGAGATTTGTCTTCTATATATGAAAAGGAAGCTGCCTTCATGATTTTTAAACAATGCAGTCACCTACCTACACAAGACATGGATAATGACAGTAGCAGCATACATACCCAAATATTTGATAGGAATCTCACAAGATTCCACACATAGAGGAAGAGTAAAGACAATTAATGTGTGTGAAAAGGAGAGTCAGTTTTCTCCAGGAATGATTTCCTAAATGTACAGCTCTAAAAACATACAAATAAACAAATACAAGCAACATCAAATGGACCAAACACATTACATCTCCCTCTGTCCCTCTGTCTCTCTGTCTCTCTGTTTCTCTCTCTCTGTTTCTATTTAACTCTGTGTGTCTGTCTCTGTCCATCTCTTTGCCTGTTTCTCTGTCTATTTGTCTATCTGTCTGTCTGTCTGTCTGTCTCTCTCTCTCTCTCTGTGTGTGTATGTGTGTGTGTGTGTGTATCTGTGTAAAACAAGACTAATAAAAAGAGTTCATGCATTTGAGAGAGAAAGAAGAAAGAGATTGAAGAGAAGAAAAATGATAAAAATACAGCACATGTATGTGAAATTTTAAAAATACAATTAAAAATGAATAAAACAAAAATAGATACCTATTAAGGCACAGAAAATAGTAAAATATAATGTTGTATATAAGTATCTTGAATCCAGAAAAATATACATTTAACATTGAAACTCCATATAGTTTAAAATTATTGCTATGGAAATTATTGAACTCATCAAAACAGAAACCTTGAATTATATCTTAAGACATTGCAATATGATAGAGATCATATAGAAAAGGATAATATAAAATGTATAATCAGAGATTAAAAAGTAAGAGTTACAGAGTATAAAACTGGAACCATGATGTAAGAAAGAAGGGATGGCCAAACATGTCAAAACCTTTTGAGAGGTTAATAAAGATATAGAATTAAAAATATGTATTATTTTAATCAAAATGAAACCTTTAATTCTCTTGATAAGGATATTATTCTATTGAGTGGAAACAGAAATCATGTGAAGATATGATGAAGGGTACATAAAGAACTCTTTTTTAAAAAATACACTATAAGTGACATAGCTTCACTTAATTAAATGTGTCACACAGTAAATTGCAAAAAACTGGTATTTTAAGAACAATTTTGAACTAGTACAATGCCTTAGCTAAAAAGGTGATTACAACTTGTTGTCAAAGGACAATGACCTGAATGTGTTTCTCTGACCCCATAAAAAAATAGGAGGATTGACTATGCAAACATTGTCTTCTAACCTCAGTGCACATGTTGTAGTGCAACCTGCCCAACATATATGATACATATGTACAATGAAAATGAAATAAAATATAAATTTACATAAAATTATGGAAGAAATGGAATGGGAACATAAGATAAAAAGAATAGAAGCAGGTATGTGTAAGAGATAGGCTTCTATACCACAATGAGAAACAAGTCCTACATTTTCTCTGCAGTCAAGTTTAAGAATGTTATCAGCGTAAAATAGCCTGTTATAATCATAAGATGTAAATTGTTGGTAAGCATAAAGCAAAATCCTAAATTATTCACACAAAAGGAATTAAATGAATGAACATATACCAGTAAAGGAAATAATCTACTCTGGAAAGAACATAGCAAGAGAGAAATAAAGGGACCTGGGAATCTACAAAACACAAGAATTTTGCAAAATAGTAATAATGTGTCCTTGCAGATAAGTAATTATCTTCAATGTAAATGGAAAACTCCTTTA
The DNA here is from genome assembly GCA_019843855.1 of Hylomyscus alleni. NCBI lineage: Eukaryota > Metazoa > Chordata > Mammalia > Rodentia > Muridae > Hylomyscus > Hylomyscus alleni. The sequence goes on from JADRCC010148055.1 coordinate 5,147, forward strand.
ATTAAAATTATAAGAGTAGCTCAAAGGCAAAATAATCAAGACCCAGCTATAAACTGTCTACAAAAGTTTTAATTTCACTTTCAGCATAATGGAATATTAAAAGGATAGAAAAATGAGAACCAAATGAAACATGAGTAGGTATGCTTATTTTTTTCATAGATTTTTGGCCAACAGCTAAAATAAAAATAAATGTATTAATAAGAACATGATCTATCAAGAGAATATAGCAATTATACATGGATTTAGAATTCCGCATCCATGAGAAAGTTTTCAAGATTGATTTGATTTCAAGACATCAAAATATAAAGTACATTTTTGCAAAGTTTGTTTATATAAAATCTATGAACAAAGCATTATATACTTTAATATCATCTTCAGGGTTCTTAAAATGCATTATACTGGTAATGTCATGCAAATAGATTTAGTCACTATAATGTATTATTAAGAGAGCAATGATAGAAAATATTCACAAGTTGTCTTAGCATTCTATTGCTGTGAAGAGATACCATGACCTATAATCCTAGCTACTCTGGAGACTGAGGCAGAAGAAGTAGAAATTCAAGAGAGTCTAGGGTTCAGAGCGAGTTAAACTAGTCTACAAAACATAGAGAAAACATGTATTAAAATAAAAATAAAAATGAAAATAATTGTAAAAATAAAAATGGCTGCGGATTCAGCTTAGTAGTAGAGTACACATAAATTTCTAGGGTTAATTACCAAGACTTCCAAATGAAGAAAAGGTTAAATTTATGTTAAGGATTTTCACCTCATTAAACTAAGAGTAGATGGCTTACACTGGAAAGTGTGCACTTGTGGACTCATGCATCTTGAAAGAGGATATACTTTCTTTTCAGGTGCATAGAGAACATTGTAAAAGACTGATGATGTGCAACAAGATGCTAGCATTCGTAATATATTTCACAAGTCAATATGAAGATCATTTTTTTTCTTGTGGGAAAATATAATTAGCTTTAAAAGTAACTTTAAAAGGAAAATAAAAGGTAGTTAAGGATTTTTCCTAGCTTCAGGCTAAGGGCACTGTGACCACACTTATGGAATTAATTTTACTCCAAGTGCTTCAGGGCACACATGTGCCCTCTGCAGCATCTGTTAGTTGCTGGATGTGTCCAGCTTATGGTATTTTGGAGATAAGATTAAAAGAGGAGCCTGGAGGAACCTCCCATACCTTCAACCTGGTGCTACTTGAATTCCTGGTGCACCTGCTCTCCAAAGAATTTTTTTTCTTTTTGGTTTTTCGAGACAGGGTTTCTCTGTAGACCTGGCTGTCCTGGAACTCACTCTGTAGACCAGGCTGGTCTCGAACTCAGAAATCCACCTGCCTCTGCCTCCCAAGTGCTGGGATCAAAGGCATGCGCCACCACTGCCCGGCTTCTCCAAAGACTCTTGGATACAAAGTATAGACACATAAATTTGTTAGGTAAGAACTGGAAATAGCTCATGTAATTAATTATTGATGACATGCTTAATATAATGTCACAGGCAGTGAAACAAAGTCATATACTGAGAAGCCTGAAAAAAAAATGTGGTACTAGTATATTATAACTAAAACAACAATCATCTTTAAAAGAACAGTAATGTGGAGGCAGGTATGTTTCTCTTTCTGTCCATCTGAATTATTCCTATTCTGTGAAGCTCTTTAGCAGGGCTGTTATACTATGCTTCTATGAAAGATGCTTCCCATAGGACTAAGCTTCCCACAGGGATACACTAACACAAGGTGTCTTTGCTGTTACACTCTGCTCTTGATGGTGTATATGCTCTTCCACTTTTGGTCTTGGATGAGTCTTAAACACTTCATGTATAATTACTGTAACCACAGTCAAATAGTGTGTGCATTTGTAGTTGGTCATTTAAAGTGTTATAGTGATTTTTCAAATGATCAGATCAGTGATGACCAGTGTAATACAGAGGCATTCATTCAGCAACCTCATGAAGATATATTTTCCTACTGTGTTTGTTTATTATCTTATTGTTTTTTATACTCTGTCCAGCTTTTTGTCAAACTCATACAACTCATACAACTTCCTTTTTGATTGTGTTGAGAAGAGGCCATACTGAGTGACTGACCTGGAGAAAATGAAATTAATTAAAGAGTTCAAGGGAGGAAAATTAGTGACACTAATGTCTTGCCAGTCAGGCATGTCCAATTTCACCATAGTCATGATCATGAAAAATAGATGATAGAACCTCGAAAAGAAGATACCTTACTGAAAGCCACAAGATTCACGGAGAATGACCTGCATTAAGAACCAGATGCCAGCTCATTGATCATGACCAAAACAAATAAAAATATTGGAAACATAGAAAAAGGCTGGACTCTAAAAATTGAAGCTTCCATCATTGAGCAGGGAGTAGGGGCTAGATTTAAGTATAATGAGAAAATCATTGCCAGCTCAGGTGTTTGGAATGCTTTGAGAATTGTTTTGTATTACCAAATTAAAAAATGAATGCAGATATCACTAAGATGTATGTGAATGAAATTCTAAAGAAGATATTCAAGAAGTTCATGCTTGAATTTGATTCAATAATACCTGATAGGATTAACCAAGGAGGAAGAAGTTGCAGAAATTAACAAGATTGAGGTCTCAATGTCTTACAACTTTATACAAGATGAAGATGGCATTGGCCCCTGAAGGTGAAATTGCTTGACTGATGGCCACTAAGGAGAACAGAGCATACAGCTGATAAAGAAACAAGAAGATAGAAAACTTCTGGAGAAAGCAAAGAGGAGCTCCCAAGGAAATTCATGGTCAGTGGCTTAGCAGAAGTGTTGCAGAATTTAGAAGCTCCTTTAAAAGTTGAGAATAGAACTCCAGCCCCAAAAGATTTTTGATTAAGTGGAAAGAGAATTTCACAGTACTTATAAGTCAGTCTATGCCATCCATATGAAAGAAGTGATGAGGAATGTGTTTCTAGTGCAGTAACACTTCCTGTGGAAAATTGTTGAAGGCCTTCCAGAAAGCTACATTGTCATCACAGGAAATGATGGCATCATGGGCATCACACATCTGGTAACCTCTACTTTAAGGATGTTGAGAAGTACAGGGTAATAGAAATGATGATTCTAACTGACTGCCATAGCACTGAGTTCTGTGCTTATGCCACAGTTTTTAATCAAAAATTAAACAAATTTAACAAAAATAAACTTAAAAACATAATACTTCTTATATAGTGTTACTTCATTTGGGTGTTATAGATTGACCAATAAGCACCATGAAATTCCCCTTCTACACAATGAAAAACCTTTTGGAATTGGCATCCATGCTTTCAATATTTTAAAGAAGCTTCTTATTAAGTGTTTTGTTCTTATAAGAACAGAAAGAAAGTATTTTGGGGGATGGCTGTGTTAGGTGTTTTAAGCTGAATATAATTATAAATATAAAAACATTAATGGGATATAAACTTGATAAAGTACAAAAGTAGTTTAAAATCATTAAATATGTGAAAACATAATATTGCATGCTTATAAAACTCAAAGGATATGAATAGTTAGCAAATTAACCAAGTGTTGATAAAATATGAAAAATAGCATTTTATAAGTTCAAAGCATTTTGAAATGCTTGGATAATAAGAAACAACACTATCTACAATGCTTCAAAACTTATGGCCACTATTGGACTGAGCACAGTGTCCCCAAGAAAGGAGCTAGAGAAAGGACTGAAGGAGCTGAAGGGTTTGCAGCCCCTTAGGAGGAACAACAATATGAACTAACTAGTAGTCTCAGAGCTCCCAGGGACTAAACCACCAACCAAGGACTAAACATGGTAGAACTAATGGCTCCAGCAGTATATGTATAACAGAGAATGGCCAAGTTGGTCATCAATGGGAGGAGAGGCCCTTGGTCCTGTGGAGGTTCTATGCCCCAGTGTAGGGAAATGACAGTGCGGGGAAGTGGGAGTGGGTGGGTGGGTGAGCAGGGGGAGGGAGGAAGGACACAGGGTTTTTATTATAGTTTATTTTATTTTTTTAGAGGGGAAACTAGGAATGGAGATATCATATGACATGTAAATAAAGAAAATATCTTATAAAAAATAAAAAACAACTTAAAAAAAATATGGCCATCAGTTTAAGATCCTGATAGTGGTATCTTTACATTTGTAATGTATATATTTCAAGGATAAATGGTGAAACTAATTAATTTTAATTTAAAGATAAATCAAGCATAGTTGAATGTGCTTAAAATCAAAGCATGAAGAAAACAGAGGTAGGAAGATCTTAGGTTTGAGATGTACCTGTGCTACATCATAAGACTCCTGCTCAAAGCAAAATGTTTCTTTATTTCTCTCAAGGTTTTGTTTTTCATTTTGTAATCACTGTATCATTTAAAATTGTTGTAGACTTAAAATTAGCATTGTGTCTCTGAGTAAGACAGTTGGACTTAGAGTAAAGCCTCTCTTTCATATTTTATCTGTCTCTGACCCTTAATCTCTTCTTGTTCTCCTTGCTACTCTTTATTTAAAAGTTTTACTCTTTCCTTCCCCTGCTTGTTTGAAGTTTGACATAAAACTAGATCATATATTGGTGACACAGCATTCCTGATTCATAATAATATCTTGAGGATCACAAAAGTTAATGAAAATTATACGTGTCTCCCTACACACTGAACATCCAGAAGATTGTATTCTGAGGCATTAGTTCAGGAAAAATTCCATTTATTTTAACAAGCAAGGTTGTCACAATATGACTTCAAGCAAAATCCTATCTACAACTTAATTTATACTAAGATGATTTATTCTGTGCAATCTATAAGAAGCAATACAACTGCTCTGTATCCTTTTGGATATAAATCCAGGAATTTCTCTATGACACTTTTATATTTCTATTCGATTTCTTTTATATAAAAGATTAGATTTTTAGAATATCAGTAATTTAGTTTATGTTTGAGTTTAGTAAAAGACAACATATATACATTGTAGTGGGAAACTAGAGCATGTTACTCAGGACTAAATTAGAGAGAGAATGATAGAGAATAACTGTCCATAGTCATCTTGATTTTTTCATGTGTTACTTATTTTTATTAGTTCTCATAATATTTGGTACATGTTTGATAATATTTACCAACTATTAAGAAGTAGTCTTTTGCTATGTATTGTAATGCTAAATACTGATCTCTAAGGTGTGGTTGACCTCAGGGATGAGAAAATACTCACATACACCAAATGATGCAATGTAACCTTGCTCCTTATTTTAAAACTTGGTGAATAGAAATACCTACAGTCTATACCTTGCCATAAGAGAGGTAGGTGGGGCTTCAGTTCCCTTCCTTGACTTCTAGGGTAGGATCACAAGAGGAGAAGATAGGAGAGGGTGGTAAGAGGAATAGAAGCCATGGGGTTAGGGATCCTGAGAACTGACTGTTGGGGCTGGCCAGTTGAAATAACAGATGGAACAAGGCAAGTCATAGCCAGAGGTGATTGGCAGGGAAGTAGAGCTAATAACATAGAACATATCTGCCTATCTCTAGTGCTGATTAAGACTTATAATAAATATAAAAGGTTTGGTGTTTATCTGGGAACTGAATGATCTAGCATAGGGCACAAACCTCTTTGAGGTCATATATTTATCACAACAACCAACCATCTACCATCCCTTTCTAGATCAATCTTCACTAGTGTTCTCAACCACATTTGCATCCATTTTCTTGTTCCTGGTCAAATTTAGATGTGCAAATATTCTTAGATATATGGTCTTATACTGCAGCATGATTAAGTTATCATGGGCTCCTCTTCTATAGAAAACTAACCCTTACTCCCTAGCAGCTAACTTCTAGAGAAAACTGATCCTTACTCCCTAGCAGCTAACTTTTACCAATAGCTCGATGGCTAAGGTTAGGATTCTATGCTCAACTTTCTTTTCCATGCTGGGATTTTGTCTTAGTTGGAGTTTCTATTGCTGCAATGAAACATCATGCCCTAAATGCAAGTTGGGAAGACAAAGGTTTATTGAGCTTCTACTTCTTTGCTGTTCATCACTAAAGGAAGTCAGGACAGAAATTCAAACAGGGCAGGGTCTTACATGTAGAGAGGCCAAGGAGCAGTGATGTTTGCTGGCTTGCTTCTGGTACTTTGCTCGGCCTGGTTTCTTACAGGACCTAGATCCATCATTCCAGGAATGGTACCAACCAAAATGGACTGAGCCTTTCCTCATTAATTAATAAGTGATAAAATGCCTTATAGCTGGATCTCATAGACACATTTCCACAACTGAGGCTCCTTTCTGTATAATGAGCCCAACTCATATCAAGTTGTCACAACACCAGCCAGTACTGATTTATACTGGCTTTATCTTTCAGAGGTCTTGTGTATTCTGTCATAACTACTGTGAGTACTCGTGTGATCTGCCTTGCTATTTCTAGAAGACATTGTTTGGCTTTGGTCATCTACACCTCTGTATCTTTTATTCCTTTGTCCCCTCTTCCACAATGATCCTAAAACCTTGGGAGAGAGTATGGTATACATCTTCCATTTAGTGCTGAATATTCTATAGTCTTATTCTCCACATTTTGGCTAGTTGTGATTCTGCATTGATCCACATCTTCTACAAGCAAAACCTTCTCTGATGATTGCTGATAATCCATTAGCCTGTGGGTATAATGATAACCCATTAGTTGTTTTAATAACTGTGTTCATTAAGCAGAATGATAATGTATACCTTCCTAGGTTATATGATCTCTCCATCCAAAGGTTATTAGCTTCACAATGATGCTATGTGGGAGTAGTCACTTGTACACTGATCCTAAAATCCAGTCTTATTTCCAAAACATTTGTGTTATGATTACACAATAGTCATTATGGTAATTCAAAGTATTCACCATTAGCGAAGAGCAAATTAAAATGACCTTGTGATTTCAAGTTACCTCAGTCAGAATGGCCAAAATTCATAACAACAACAACAACAACAACAACAACAACAACAAAAGATTGACAATGCTGCCATGTATGCAGGGAAAGGAGATTTCTTGTGCAGGACAGATGAGAATGCAAATATATTGGGGTTTTCTCTTTTGTTTTTGAAGTTGTTGGCCACTGAGGTCACAAATGCTATAACATTACTATTTATTGAAATTGTTCATGGTTACCTTCAAGAATGTTGACAATAAGCTACTATTAACTGAATACCTCCACACTCTTGAATTCTAGAACATAGAGAAACAAGTAATGAGCTGAAAGCTTCATCCATACTGTCTAGGTTTCATAGTACTGGAATATGCTACACAAGCTCCATGGGTAGAAGAGAAACCATGGGCCTTAACCAGCTCTAAACCTTGTCAGCTAGTGCTATCTTGATTTTAACACCATGTTTACAATTTAAGATATGTGATAATCAGACAGTAGCAATGTTACAAATGTTTGGAAAGAGAAACAAAACCCCATTATAAGAGCTCACTATCTTCTCTCCAATAATATATACAATATGGATTAAGTACCACTTCATGTTCCATATGACAGAGAAGATCTAGGTGCCATAGACTCTATATTCAAATAGTTTACAGTTGAGTAGCCATTGAGACAGAAATAAATTCATCAGGGCATTGTAACTCTTGATGACAGGCAAAATTTGAGGTTATTCTCCTAATGGAACACCCCAAGAGGAGAGAGCTGCACCATATACACCACTTCAAGAATGTCTTCTTGAACTGATTCCCCTGAACACTTGATCAAAGAAAGCACTAAAAAGTAGTTAAACATTTTAAAGAATTATACTCAATCATTTCTTTTTTGATACAATAATATAATTACACTATTCCTTTCTCCCTCAAATCCACTCACATACCATTCTTTGGTTTTTTCTAATTTGTGTTCTCTGTTTAAAAATTAATTGCTATAATTACCATAAGTACATATAATAAATATGAAACAAAATATGAAAAACAACACATTCATTAAGCGTAAATATGTAGGATATATTTGAGCACTTGTCTAAAGCCATTAACAAATTGTATAAATTGTAACAAAATTAAAAAATTCCAAATTTGAATAGTAAAAATAATGCTCTGTCATAGAGAAACTTAAGGGTTATATAAGTTTGAAAATAAAGTAATTTCTTACTTTTTGAAACATTTATTGTTTTTGAAAATTACATTTTCTGCCTCTTCATGCAGGACGCAAAGTCTCCATCTGCCTCTTTAACCAGGACACAGACGTCTGCTCTCAGAAAGATTTCGGAAGCAACCATGGCCACCTTCGTGCAGCTCAGTACCAAAGCCAAAATGCCCATTGTGGGTCTGGGCACCTGGGAGTCTCCCCCAAACCAAGTCAAAGAAGCTGTGAAGGAGGCCATTGATGCTGGGTACCGCCATACCTACCGCGCATATGCATATTGCAATGAGAATGAGGTGGGAGAAGCCATCCAAGAGAAGATCAAAGAGAAGTCTGTGAAGTGAGAGGACCTCTTCATCGTCAGCAAATTGTGGCCCACCTGCTTTGAGAAAAAACTGCTAAAGGAAGCCTTCCAGAAAACCCTCTTGGATCTGAAGCTGGACTATCTGGACTTTTATCTTATTCACTGGCCCCAGGGACTTAAGTCAGGAAAGGAGTTATTCCCCAAAGACGATCAAGGCAGTATCCTCACCAGTAAAACAATGTTCTTGGAAGCCTGGCAGGGCATGGAGGAACTGGTGGACCAGGGCCTGGTGAAAGCTCTGGGCATCTCGAACTTCAACCACTTCCAGATTGAAAGGCTCCTGAACAAGCCTGGACTGAAACATAAGCCAGTGACCAACCAGATCGAGTGCCACCCTTACCTCACCCAGGAAAAACTGATCCAGTACTGTCACTCCAAGGGCATCGTTGTCACAGCCTACAGTCCCCTGGGTTCCCCAGGCAGGCCTAGTGCCAAGCCAGAGGACCCTTAACTAAGAAGACTCCAAAATTAAAGAGATTGTCACAAAGCACAAGAAAACCTCAGCCCAGGTTCTGATTCGGTTCCACATCCAGAGGAACGTGGTAGTGATCCCTAAGTCTATGACGCCAACACGTATACAGGAGAACATTCAGGTCTTTGACTTCCAGTTGAGTGACGAGGAGATGGCCACTAACCTTAGTTTCAACAGAAACTGGAAGGCCTGCCTACTGCCTGAGACAGTAAACATGGAAGAATATCCTTATGATGCAGAATACTGAAGCTGAGTCAGCTCTCGAGGGTTCATCTTTGCTGGTACACATCTCACTCCCAGAGTCCTATTTGAGCCCAGCCTGCCTGACATCGTCCTTTAGACAAGGCTGTGTTTAAATCCCCATGCTGAACCAGAGACAGGCTGTTGCAAGCAAAGGGGCTTCGGGGAAGCAAATGGACATCTCTTTCATTAATTTAATCTGACCAAATGTTTGTTAAAATCCAGGAACTCTGGTAACATTTGAGGTTATACAGATAAAATAATAAAGAATCATAACATTAACAAACATAAAAAAAAGAAAATTACATTTTCTCATATTTCAAAGAAAAACTACAAATTACCTCACAAGCTCACAGGGTAAAAAATTGGGAAAAGAAAGGTTCTCTTACCAACATACATTGAGTATCTTTATAAAAGTTAAACTGTTTTGATTCTATTTCTTGAGAATTTATAGCTATGCAATAGCATGCAGGTTACTAATCCCACTTAGATTCATTTTTTCACATCTGCAAAAAGATAACCACTGTTTTTATTAGATGTTTTCTTTATTTACATTTCATACAATATCTCCTTTCCCAGATTCCCCTCCAAAAAATAAATAAAATAAAAATAAAATAAACAAAAACAAAAACAAAAACAAACCCCTGTTCCCTTCCCCTCTCCCCCTGCTCACCACCTCACCCTCTCCTGCTTACTAGCCCTGGAATTCCCCTGCAGTGGGGCACAGAACCTTCACAGGGCCAAGGGCCTCTCCTCCCATTGATGACTGACTTGGCCATCCTCTGCTATACACATGCTGCTGGAGCCATGAGTCCCACCATGTGTACTCTTTGGTTGGTGGTTTAGTCCCTGAGAGCTCTGAGAGTACTAAGTAGCTCATATTGTAGTTCATTCTAAGGTGATGCAAACCCTTCAACTCCATTGGTCCTTTCTCTAGCTCCTTCATTGGGGACCCTGTACTCAGTCCAATGGATGGCTGTGAGCCTCTACTTCTGTATTAGTCAGGTACTGTCAGAGGCTCTCAGGAGACAGCTATATCAGGCACCTGTCAGCCAGCACTTGCTGGCATCTACAATAGTGTCTGGATTAATGAATGAATATGGGAAGAATTCTCAGGTGGAACAGTCTCTGGATTGTCCTTCCTTCATTTTCTGATCCGTAGTTAGTCTCTACAACTCCTTCTTTGGGTATTTTGTTCCCCCTTTTAAGAAGGAACAAAGTATTCACACTTTGGCCTTCCTTTTTCTTGAGTTTCTTGTGTTTTGTGGATTGTACTTTGTGTATTCCAATCTTCTGGGCTAATATCCACTTATTAGAGAATGCATACCATGTGTGTTCCTTTGTGATTGGGTTATCTCACTCAGGATTATATTCTCCAGATCCATCCATTTCCCCAAGAATTTCATAAATTCATTGTTTTTAATAGCTGAGTAGTATTCCATTGTGGTATATGTACCACATTTTCTGTATCTATTCCTCTGTTGAGGAACATCTAGGTTGTTTCCAGTTTCTGCCTATTATAAATAAGGCTGCTATGAACATGGTGGAGCATGTGTCCTTATTACATGTTGGAGCATCTTCTGGGTATATGCCAAAGATTGGTATACCTGGATCCTCTGGTAGTACTATGTCCAGTTTCCTGGGGAAATGCAAATCAAAATGACTTTGAGATTCCACCTTACACCAATCAGAATGGCTAAAATATAAAACTCAATGGCTCCAGTCACATATGTAGCAGGGAATGGCCTCGTCGGACATCAAGAGGAAGAGAGGCCCTTTGTCCTGGGAAAGCTCAATGCCTCAGTATAGGAGGATACCAGGGCAGAGAGGTTGGAGTGGTGGGTGGGAGGGGGAGCACCCTTATAGAAGCAGGGAGAGGGAGGATGGGATAGGAATTTCTGAATGGGAACCAGGAAATGGGATAATATTTGAAATGTAAATAAATAAAATATTCAATAAAAATGTGGTACGCTCAGCTATTAAAAACAATGACTTGAAATCTGCAGGCAAATGAATGGAACTAGAAAATATCATCCTAAATGTTGTAACCCAGAACCAAAAGGAGATACTTGGTATGTTCTCACTGATAAGAAGACAGACAAAAAATACAGAGTACTCATGATACAATTCACAAACTGTATGAAACTTAACAAGAAGAAAGGCCCAAGTATGGATGCTTCAATCTCACTTAGGAGGGGGGACAAAATAATCACAGGAGTCAATGAGAGAGGGGGATCTAGGTAGGAGAGGGAAGGGAGGAAAAGGGAGGTAGGATCAAGTATGGAAGGGAGACAGGAGAGAAGCTCAGAGGACCAGGAAAATGAATAGAAATATGTAGCAGTGTGGGTTGTGGGGGGTGGTAGAACCTCTAGAAAGTGCCACATACTAGGGATTGAGAGGCTCCCAGGACACAATGGTGAGGATGTTAGCCAAAATGCTCTACAGGAGGAGATAGAATCTAAAGAGACCACCTACAATAGATAGACATGGCCCCCATTTGAGACTTGGAGCCACCCACCCATCTTCAAAATTCTTGACCCAGAATTGTTCCTGTCTAAAGAAAATGCATGTACAAAAATGAAGCAGAGACTGAAGGAAAGGGAACCCAGAGACTATCTCAACATGAGATTCCAGCCATGTACAGGAATCAACCCCTACCCCAACACTATTGCTGATGCCATATTGTACTTGTAGAAGGAAGATTAGTATGGCTGTCCTCCCAGGGGCTCTATCAGCAGCTGACTGAGAAAGATGCAGAGGCTTATAGCCAACCATTGGACTGAGGTCAGGTATCCCTATGGAAGAATTCGGAAAGGACTATAGGAACTGAAGGGAATTGCAACCTTGTGGAAAGAACTGGAACCCTCAGAACTCCCATGAGTTAAGCTGCCAACCAAAGAACATACATGGACTGGTCCATGGCCCCTGTTACATATGTAGTAGAGGACTTCCTTGTCTGGAATCAGTGGGAAAAGGATATGCTCAATCCTCTAGAAAGTTGATGCCACAGAGAAGAGGGGTGCTTGTGGGATGAGGTGGGAGTGGGTGGATAAGTGGAGGAGCACCCTCTCAGAAGCAAAGTGGAGGGGGTGGTGGTAAAGAACTCATGGAGAGGGGTTCAGGAAGGGAGACATTTAAAATCATATCAAAAATATCACTTGTGACAATCAAGTTAGCTTCATTCCAGAGTTACAGGAAGTATTTAACATATCTCAGTAATAGATTAAAAGAATAAAATTACATGATCATCTCATTAGATGCAGGACAATCCTTTAGCAAAATCCTGCAACACTTCATCATAAAAGTCATGGAAAATTTAGGACTGTATGGAGCATACTCAACCTAAATCACTCCATGGTGATAAACTTATAGTCAACAACTTGACATATCTCTAGTGTCCATGTGAGCCCTGCATAGTTGAGTCAGTGGACCATGTACTCTTGATGCCCTCCATCGCCTCTGACTCTTACAGTCTTTACTCCTCTGCTTCTTCAGGTTTATCTGATTTTGAAGGGGAGGGATCAAATTGAGATCTCCAATGTAGACTCATTCTCTACAATGTCTGGCTATGGGTCTCTGCAACACTTCTTTCTGCTGCCTGAGGAAGTCCCTCTGATGATGACTGGGCAAGGAACCAATCTACGAACATAGCATATACTCTTAGGAATCATTCGTTGATATTTTCTCCATATGTCTTTGATTCTACCATAGGCCCCTAGACTATCTAGTCTGGTCATTCAGGCACTATAGAGCATGGGATGCCTCTTATAGTGTCAGCTTCAAGTTATGCTGCTAGTCCAACTAAATGTTTACCTGTAGAAATGTCGAAGAATTTTAATCCAGCAACGTGGCTCCTCTGGCAAGAGATCATATCCAAAGTTTTCAATCTATGTAATCTGGTTGGAATACAGACCTTGCTTTATTACACACCTTTAATCCCAAACAATGAGATCTAATGAGGAACAAAGTGAAAACTGGAGAAATGTTTGAAAAAAATAGAATATGCCCAACTCTCACAAGAACAGCACAGGAAAGACAAGTTATTTAAGAGCAGAGCAGAGTAAATCAGGTCAGAACAGTACAGTTCCAGTCAGTCAGTTGGGAGCCAGTGCAGTGGATTTGAGTTTATGTAGTTCAATACAGTCTAGCAGAGGCAGATAAGCCAGAGAATAAGGAACCAGAAGATTAAAACAAATTGCCAGAGTTAGTTTGGGGTCAAGTAGAACGACCAATTCAGTGAGAAGCTGAGAGAAACCAAATTGAATCAATCAGCTTGGTGAGGAGCTTTAGCCAGAATCACTGAGTTGAACCAGCCAGGCAGAGCTCAGAAAGAACTGGGAAGTTGTGAGCTTATTCAGCAATAAGTCTCTGAGATGACAATTGCATCAGGTGAACAAAATGTATAGCACTTTGTCATTCTCAGATTACTAAAGCACATAATCATTTGTATCATCTTCTAAACACATAAATAGTTCAGTAATTATCTCCATTTTATTTCCATGAGCTTAGTTTTCTTTGAAAAGGAAGATGATTTCCTGTTTATTTAGTGCAGATATTTCAAAATAAATACCTCAAGATAACATTCCTCATCTTGATTAAACTAGTTTAAAGTGAGAAGTTGAGTTTTACTTAATCTTTTCAAAGAACTCCCATCATTTGACTTTCCTGTACACAATCCTGGTAGTACCTCCACACCATTTTTTAATAAATGGTTGATATTATAACAGAACATCATATTTCTAAATACAAATGCTAATGTCTTGCTTAATTCAGCATAGGATAGATAGATTTTATTTGACCAAAGTCATCAGAGAGTGATTAATAAGTGTATGATAATGTAATATTAAATTTTATTTAAAAAACTTATTTTTCTATTATTATATTTCTAGTGGTCCTGCTTATATTATTTTATTTTTAAAGTATATATTCTGTACATATACAAGAACTCTTTTAGTAGCTAATTCCTCCATGATCACACCAGGATGTTCTATACTGTAGCAAAATATATACAAATATCCCTGAAAAATCAGTCAACATACTTAGCAGCACAATCTACATCTAGTGATCATATCACACTAGATGTTACATACTAAATGCAGCTGATTGATTAGTACCACGTGGCCACAAGGTCAAACTACATCTCCTGGGGCACCCAGGAGCAATGAACCACCCATGACAGGGACCCTCATCTGCCTTATTGATTAGCCCAGGCCCTGTCTACATACTACCCACTCAGAGTTCAAATCAGGGATCTTGTAAATCACTTGCATATGCATGCACTGACTGTTGGATTTGGGAATGGTTTACATCTTCTCTGAGAGTATTTATCTATAATAAAGCACTGGATGTGAATCTAAAATAAAAAGAAAGAAAATAAAAGAAATGAAAAAAAGTGACATCTTGCCAAAAGCAATCCACAGATTCAATGCAATCCCCATCAAAATTCTAACTCAGTTCTTCACAGACTTGGAAAGAGTAATTTGTAAATTCACACCAGTAGTTTATGCTCTAAAATCAAGAATTGAAAAATGGGACCTCATAAAATTACAAAGCTTCTGTAAGGCAAGGGACACTGTCAATAGGACAAAACAGCAACCAACAGATTGGGAAAAGATCTTTACCAATCCTATATCTGATA
>JADRCC010148090.1:0-13241 GCA_019843855.1 Hylomyscus alleni
TTTTCATATCAGGATATACAGGAACAAATACTTCATTATCTTCTGTCACTTATAATCATGTGAAGCATATGATTACCAATATTTAATATAAATTAACCATGCAGTTTCCTCAGACTAAACTTTGATCAGAATACAGAGTGAGTTTCTTTGACTTCAGTGTTAAGGTCTTAAGATCATGACTTTTATCAGGCCATAGTAGTCTAAGGGACATGTAATATTTTCAATTAACAGTTTTTGTCATCAGGTACCATTATATCTACTAAGAATTAGTGTCAATCAATATCATGTATTTCTTTTATTGTTATATTTAAAATTTGTGAATAAGTATGAGTGATAGTTTATGTTGTTTTAATATTCCCCTTTTAGTGCAATATAGAGACTAGTTCTTATTTGATATTGCACAGAAGGTAAAGAAAATTAAAACATTAAAAGGAAATAGGTGATATCTTTTAAGTTAGAGATAATTTCAATTTCACCATTACTGTAATTTTAATTTATTTCTGCTGGAATAATAATTTATGCTAACAAATATTTCATATATATGAATACATGTTGAAAGGACAAGAACTGTTGTAAAGGACAAAACTATTTGAAAGAATGAGGCATATTTTATTGGACTCTTCTTTGTTTGAAATTTATACACAGTTTCACTATGGACATTTAGCCTAAAAGAATCATGAAAGTAAGATTTATGAATGTGAACATGGCATTTTGGAAACTTGTTTTGATTCCTATATTTTCCTTGAATAAATTCAGAATATTTTTCCCATTAACTGAATGATACTCTTTAAAATGTGTTTTTTTCTCTTTTGTTTTAATCTGTGTTGATGTACATGGCTTCTTATATGAGACATATTTTTGTTCCATTTTCAAGTTTTTGTCTTTATTGATAGGCTTATTGCAGATTTATTCTGATACTTAAGACCCTTTCATTTTTCTACTATAATGTCAATATCAACACCTAACACTTAATGTCCCCTAGTTGTCAGATTTCTTTTGAGAACCATAATTAACTAGATGAATACATCAATGATGTTTACATGCAACAGATGGTTTAGTTGGGAGAGGTAGATAAATTTAGCTTGTATTGGGTATGTATGAGTAATATCTTGGAAGGAAAATTGTGTAAAGAAAAATGATTTGAGTTTTCCTGTATTTTGAGAGCTAAGTGAACTCAGCTTTAGAGAACTACATCTCAGAATACTGAAGTTACTTGAAGGTAGGATTCTAACATATGGTCTGTTTTGGTGAAGAACTGGCTTCAACAAAGGAAAAGGCATGGCTTCAAGTTTTGACCCCTGATAAATCAGACCCAATAAGAAAAAAATCAGGTGACTATTTATTAATGACCCTTTTCATTATATTTGTAATGAGTGCTAGATAGGCAGTCAGCAATTACTGGTAGATAAAGGGGTAAATAAAAGAATCCAAAACAAAGTCACAGCCTACGACATCCTTTCATATGTATTTTCTTTGAACTTCATGACAGATTTATTTGTGGAAGTTATTATTCCTATTTTAAAGTCAATGAAGACAATATTCAAAACAAAAAGATACAGAGTTGCTTATTGATGAAGGAAGAATGGAGCCTGAATCTGAGGTTTCATATTCCCTATGCTTGGTTGAATTGACACTATATATTATTGGCCCTATTCTCATACAATATGATTTTGGACATCAAATGACTAACTGATGTCTCCCTTTACTTATGACTTATGGGAGAAGTGCAATTGTTCTGGACCTTGGAGAATGACATCTGATTCTTTTGATGGCAGTTGATTCCAATAGTGACCGAAGCATCTATTTATAAACATTTACTTTTGTAAACACTTAGACAATGAGAATTTTCTTATTTTTTTGAAGAGGAAAAAGCTGTATTTGCAATAGTTTACGAGTTGAATTTAATTTAGACATGTAAATTTATGTTTATATACATTTTCAAAACATTTCTTCAACTTTTGAGCCTGAAAAAATATGCTTGTATGTGTGTATGCATGCATACACACATATGTGGCACAGAACATATGTGCTGTGTAAGCAAGTGGCATAGCATATGTATGGAGGTCAGAGGGTGAGTTTGGGGAGTTAGTTCTTGCCTTCCACCATGTAGAGTTAGATATCACTTGTTTCTGCCATTGTATAATTTATTCCAGACTGAGTAGTCTGCAAGCTTCTGGACAGTTTATCTGTCTCTTCCTCTCTTCAGGATTTTATGAGTGCTACCACATCCAGATTTTTGTCTTTATGTGAGTTCTGGAAATTGAATCAGGCTGCCAGGCTTCTGGTGATTAGCACATTTTAGTTCTTGAGCCATTTCTAGAATCAATAATAACAATAACAATAATAATAATAACAATAATAGTAATAGTAATAATAATACTTTTTTAGAATGGGAGCACATACTGGATATTGAGCCCATGACATGGTAAGACAAACACTCTACCACTGATTAGCACATTCTATGTATCTGAGTTTTGTACCAATTAACTGATATTTATAGTAGAATTTTAATCCAGCAACATGGTTGTTCTAATCACATCTAAAGATCTTCTTGGTCTTTGTGGTCTGGCTGAAATGAAGACATGCCACACACACCTTTAACCTCTGGCAGAAATAGAGGCACACCCTTCGTATACACCTTAAAGGTAAAATTAGTTGGTAGAAGGAAGCAGCAAAGTTTGAAAATTACATCTAATTGAGGGGCAGACGAAGTGACAAATCAGAGAAAGAATTGACAGAATGAGTCAGAGATAGGATGTGCCAAACTCTCACAAAAACAACACAGGAAAGAGAGGGCGGGGCAGCTGAGGTCAGTCTAGTTCCTTTGTGAATTCTGTTCAACCAGTTGGGAGTCAGTACAGTTCAGTGCAGGTGAGCAGAGGAAGTAAAGTCAAAGAATAAGAAAGAGCCAGAAGATTAGAAAAAATTGCCAGAGTTAGTTTGAGGCCATGTTGAGAAGCCAGATTGAATCAGTCAGCTTGGAGAGGAATTTGAGCCAAAGCAGCTGAGTTGAACCAGACAGCCAGAGTTCAGAAAGAACTAGAAATGGTGAGTTTATTCAGCAGTAAGTTTCTAATATAAAAATTGCATCCAGTGAATAAAAGTTATTTTTACAAATATTCATAAGTAGAATAACTTCCCCACACTCAGAGCTGCTGGTGTTTTAATATCAAGGGCTATTTATTTATTTATTTATTTATTTTTCTTCAGTACTGAGAATTGAACATAGGACCTTGCATATGGTAGGTAAACCCTCTACTACTGAGTCCTCAGCTTAAAATCTCCTTCTTTTGAAAGAGAATTATGAGTTGATATTTTGTGTTAGAAGGAAGGAAGGAAGGAAGGAAGGAAGGAAGGAAGGAAGGAAGGAAGGAAGGAAGGAAGGAAGGAAGGAAGGAAGGGGGAAAGGGTGCATTTTTATTTTTAGTCAGGAAATGCAATATTCCTACCTTCAGTTGTAACAATTAAAAAGGTCTGCAAAATGTCTCATATGAGGAGACTACTGATTGAGAAGAACTACTTTTAAGCATTTGGAAAAGACCAGATCAGTAGAGTCAGCTATGTTGCTTGATTCCCAGGCCCATGGCTCTCAGGTGGTATTATATGGTAAGTTAGAACCACTGACTTTCTAGCATCTTACAGATTAAATCAGCTTTTTGAAACCTGGGCATCTTTTTGAAATTCTGATTTCTCTGACAATGCAATGTTAAGTTAGATTGAAGAAAAAAATCTGAAAGCAAACTTTAACCTCATTATATTGTTTCCTACATGATATGAGTCAGAAAAGACAATGACATCTGATTGATGAACATACGTTTTTCATGATCAACTAGTGATTTGTCTCTCAAAAGTCTCAACTGTTGCATGAAAATAAAGCAGAGAGACATCTGGTAAATGATGATTTGGGGTCATATTCTGTTACTTACTTTCTGCTAGCTCAGAGTTGAAGTAAAAAGGGAACTGGTATGTCATGAGACAGTCCCAAATTTATTTTTCCTTCTGAGAAATAGAACAGCTGGTATGTTTTTTGAAAAAATAATCTCTAAGAAATTATTTTATTATCTTAGAAATGAAAGCAGTAATTCCTAAATCACATACTTTTGAGGAAATTAATGTAGCTCTGCTACCAAAATGGAGTGTCAAAGTCAGCCACATTTGAGCAACCAAGAAGCTTGCTGGAGATACAAATTATTGGATCCTTGGCTAGCCATATTGAACTAGGCACTTAGGGTGTTAGGATCCAGTGATTTGTGTTTTAAGAAACCATGTGCTAAGTTCAGATTGTGGTTGGTACACAGATAATTTTGAGAAGCAGTAGATTATATTAAAAGTGCAAAGAATAGACAAATACCTGCTTTTCAGTTTACTTTGTAATCTAGGTGTGAAAGCTGACATTGGGCTTCAATTTCTGGATTGTTCTATCTGAGTATTTGTTTCAAATGTCACGAAGACTGCCAAGTAATGTAGGTAATATATAAACATGATTTATTGGGTAAATGAATGAGTGAATAAGGGTTATTTATTTAAAATTTAGGGTGCACATATTCAAACAAATTTAGGGTGCATTATTTCCTTATTCTAGGTTTGTCAGTTTCAAAGTATTCAGTGTGTTTTTAAGGGAGGACTATAATAAGAACATGGTTTATCGTGGGAATTGATATATACTGGAACTGAGAGAAATTTAAAATATTTTGGAGTGAATAAAGTGAGAAAAAAGCTTTTCAGTATAGTATCTTAAAATCTACTGTTTGGTAAAAACTTGTATTTAATCCTTCTCAGTTTTTCTTCTCTTCTAAGTTTGTTTCCAGATTAAGGGAACTTAAGTTCTACTTTGAAATGCTAACTCTCATAAACAACTCAACCTATTGGTTTTATATGTAGTAATATGAATTATAAAGGAGCTAACCATACTAAAATAATTATCAGATCAAACATTGAGGCTTCAAATGGCTCGTTCTGATAGAAATCTTTTATTACTTTTCCAGTTGAATATAGTAGTCATTTAAGGGACTTGAAATATGAGCACTGGGAATATGACTAGAATAAGTGGGGAACAAAATTTTAAATGTTACATGTGACATATGGCTTGTATGTTTAATTAAATGACTACATGGATTTAAGAATAGTGTTGTTTGAATAGGTATGGTCCTGTGTATTGAATACATATTGACTCATCTATTTGAATTCTTGGCCCAGTGGGAGTGGCACTATTAGGAGGTATGGTCTTGTTGGAGCAGATGTAGCCTTGTTGGAGGAAGTGTATTACTGTGGATTTTGAGGTCTCCTATGCTCAAGCTCTGCCTAATGTGCTACACCCTATCTTTCTTCTATCTATGGATCAAGGTGTAGAGAACTCTCAAGTCCTCCAGCATCATGTCTGCCTGCACACTGCCATGCTTCTCACCATGATGATAATGGACTAAACCTCTCAAACTGTAAGCTAGCTTTAATTAAATGTTTTCCTTTATAAGAGTTGCCATAGTCATGGGGTCTCTTTGGAACAATAAAAACCAAACTAAGATAGAAGTTGGTACCAGGGACTGGGTTATTGCTATGATAAGTCTGACCACTCTGTTCTTTGGAGTAATGTTGGATATGGGACCTAAATATTTAACTCTTTTCATAATCTAAGTGCAGTTTAATCAGCCATACTAGCAGGAGCATGGACTACAATAGTGCTGAGGGTGATTTGAACTGTGAGAGCCTGTTACAAAGAAGAGTTTTAGTATGTTGACTAGAAGTTGTTGTGATATTTCAGTTAAGAATGTGACTGCTTTTTGCCCTTGTCTGAAGAGTCTGCCTAAGACTGAAGTGAAGAGATTTATTGAATTGGCAATGGAAATCTCAAAACAGCCTAGCATCAATTCTGTCTTGTGGTTCACTCTTCTGAAAAGTCTTTTAATCAAATGTAGCAGTGTAAGAAAGGAAAAGTACAAACTCTATGATTCAAAGAGAAAAAGAGCACCAGAAAGTAGAAGAGAGCTAAACCCTGTACTCAAGGAGATGAACAGATTAAAGACATTAAGTGGAATAAGGGGAGGGGTGACCTCAGGGCAAGATCCCACCCAACTAAGCTCCCATCTTGAGGAAAGCAATTAAAAATTAGTTTACATCCAAGTGTGGTGTTATATACCTTTAATCCCAGCACTCAGTTAACAGAGGCATGCCATGGAGTGTTAGAAGTATATGATCTGCTTTTTTATTTTAATAAGAATTACAGTTAAGAGATTTCATGAATCTCAGAAGAGACTTTGGACTTTTAAACACATTTGAGAATGGTACAGAGTATAGGGATTTATTTATTTATTCATTATTTATTTATTTATTTATTTATTTCTTGGTTATTTGAGACAGAGTTTCCCTGTGTAGCCTTGGATGTCCTAGAACTTGTTCTGTAGACCAGGCTAGCCTCTCAAACTCAGAGATCTACCCGTCTCTCTGTCCCAAGTACTGGGACCAAAGGCATGCGCCACCACTGTCCAGATGATTATGGGGGATTTTGAAGTTGACCTAAATGCATTTTTCATTATGTTATGGCTACAAGACTATGTGGTTCAGGGAGGAGTGGTTTGAATATGTATGGTCCCCATAGACACATGTGTTTGAAGGCTTGACTCATAAAGAGTTGCAATATTAGGAGGTATGACCTTGTTAGAGTAAGCATGGTCTTATTGGAGGAAATGTGCCACTGTGTAGGTTCATGATGTAGAACTCTCAGTTCTAGCACCATGTTTGTTGGCACGCTGCCATGCTTCCTGCCATGATGATAATAAACCAAACCTCTGAAATTGTAAGCCAGCCCCCAATTAAATGCTTTTCTTTTTAAGAATTGCCTTTGTCATGGTGTCTCCTCACTGCAATAAAACCCGAATTAAAACAAGTAGATATGGGAAGCTTTTCTGCATAGCTCTTTCTGGGCGTAAAGAATAGGATTAAGCATTATGGAATCTCTGCAAATTGAAAAAAAACGTGTTCAATCTGCCAGCTTTCTGCTTCCTGCTACACTTGACAGAGAAAGCATGGGCTGGAGAAATAAGATGGTTTGCTTTATTTTGAACTAGGAAATATTTTGGTGATAGGATAGATATTTGAAAATAGTTACCTTTATACACAGACCAATAGAAGGAACCCATTCATCGAAAGAAGTGTTTAAAACACATAAAATGTACAAGGCAGTTGCACAAAAGTCTATCTTTATAGCCCACACTTAGCTAATGTTGGCATTAAAATTTATTTGTATAAAACAAAGCCCTATTGCAGTCCAGTTTTATTCTATTCCTCTTCCTTCCCCTTTTAGAATCACATATACACCATCACAATTTTAGTGTATGTCTTTATATAGTGCTGCATAAGTTGAAATTCTCAAGTAGTAGTAATCTGACTGCTTATATAGTTTCCTTTTCTTCCATATTTCTCTCAATATTATTATTATTGATATATATATATATATATATATATCTCCAATTTATTTACTTTAACAACAAAACTAACTTCTGTTGTGAGATTATGTCAATTACTTTATCCAAGGCTATTTTTATCATCCCATAGTTAAGCTGGATACAGCAACACACCTTTAATACTAGGGCCTGGAAGACTCAGGAAGGAGGACCAGAAGGTCAAGATCAGTGGGAACTGCATCAGGAGTTCTAGGGTAACCTGGCCTACATCAAAATGGGGGGAGTTTTTCAAAATAAACATTCTGCTTCCTCAGTAATGACTTCATGACTTTTTTCATGTTTGTAGAGGGAAGTTGGTTGAGTAGTTAACTGGTAGCATTCTAATTCTAAATTGGGGTCTTAAAACTTTGTTATCCAGTGATTGAAAGGATAAATGTACTGTTAAGCCAACTACTGACATTATTTTAATGATAATTGACACAAATGATAGCAGCATTTATAATAACTGACATTTCAGAACTTTATACAATATAGGCTACATCCAATGTGTTTTATTCATATTAATTTATCTATTCTTTAATACTAATCCCACAGATACTATTTTTTCTCTTCCTTATGACAAAATTAGTCACAGAAAGGATTAAGTTACTTTTTCAATATATAAACTTTCTAGTAATATCAATAAACTACTATATAATTAGTAGTCTAATGCAAATATACACGTTCTGTATAATTTTCCATGGAGCAAGAGATCAAGTATAGTTTAACCGAGTTCTCTTCTCTGGTTGTCACTGTGTTATAATCTTGGTGTTGTCCAATTGAATTTTTATGTGAAGACTATACTAGGAAAATATTTACCTCCCAAATCACTAAGTTGCATGTCCAATCCATCATTTTACCATTGTAGGACTGAGTTTATCTTCTTTTCAGCTACTGCTTTGAGTCCACTCTCACTTCTGGGAACTCCCTAGAGGTTTTTGCAACAGGGTTTTCTTTCAATGTGGTGGTTTATTTCTTTAAAGCTACTATGAATAACTCTGCTCAGTTTGTTAAGATAAAGTTTTATGTACTATAATCTAGTCAGGGCAGTATTACTTCATAGAATTTGCTGTACTCTGCTGACCGTAGCATTAACCTACACTCAAGTCTAAGGTACTCCCCAAAGATGTATCTCATTTCCTGATACAAGGATGCTTGTCAAACCCAAGGATATAGACCCAAGAGAATAAAATGATATTTATTTAATTTGCTATAGCTGAGCTCTAACACGTAACTATCTTAACTGTTATGGCTTAATACTTTAAAACTATTGTAATACTGTATCAAAGAAAACCCCTTTGATAATGAATGGAGGAGTCCTGGATTGGAAAAAGAATGATGAGTCATCATATCCAACAGTGAACAGAAATTATATTTACCATGTCTTCATTTGCATCTTATTTACTACTAAAATAGTGCTGTATAAGAAATTACTGCAGGGCTGGAGAAATGGATCAGTAGTTAAGAGCACTGACAGCTCTTTCTGAGGTCCTGAGTTCAATTTCCAGCAACCACATGGTGGCTCACAACCATTTGTAATGGGATCTGATGCCCTTTTCTGGTGTGTCTGAAGACAGCTGTCATGAACTCACATACATAAAATAAATAAATCTTAATAAAAAAGAAATTACTGCATGTAAGTGCATGAAACAGTCTTTTTATTTTACATGTCTGTTCCATTTAGCTGAATCTAGGGTTGGACTTTATTTAATGATTATTCTGATGTCAGCCTACTGGTATTCATCCACAGATTGGCTAGGTGTGAGGCTCTCTAAGTTGGCTTCAGGTGTCTTAGTCAGGGTTTCGATTCCTGCACAAACATCATGACCAAGAAGCAAGTTGGGGAGGAAAGGGTTTATTCAGCTTACTTCCACACATGGCTGTTGATCACCAGAGGAAGTCAGGACTGGAACTCAAGCAGGTCAGGAAGCTGGAACTGATGCAGAGGCCATGGAGGGATGTTCCTTACTGGCTGCTTCCCCTGGCTTGCTCAGTCTGCTCTCTTATAGAACCCAGGACTATCAGCCCAGGGATGGCACTACCCACAAGGGACCCTACCCCCTTGATCACTAATTGAGAAAATGCCCCACAGCTGGATCTCATGGAGGCACTTCTCCAACTGAAGCTCCCTTCTCTGTGATAACTCCACCTGTGTCAAGTTGACACACAAAACCAGCCAGTACATCAGGTGACTTGCTTTTTAGTTAAAATTTTTTGATCTACTTTCTAAAGAGTTGGAGAAGTTTAGGCATACCTCTTACATAGTAATAACAAAGCAAGAAAAAAAGAAGGAAAACTTAAGCCTTTTGAAATCTAAACTTAGAATTCGTACACTAACATAGATACCATAGATACATAGATAACATAGATACTATCATAAATATTTTAAAAATATTTAGTTCTATGTTATATGCATGTTTGTGTATCTGTGAATAAGTACTGGCACCACTTTCATGCTGGTGCCCATGGAGAATAGAAGTGCTGCATCAGATAGCTTGGAACTGGAGTTATTGATAATTATGGGATGCCCAACATGACTGCTGGGAACTGAACCTGAGTCCTCTGTAAGAGTAGCAAGAATCTTAACTATGTAGTCTTCTCTCCAGCCTCTCTCTCATTATTTTCATTAAAACAAGGTTGAGTCCAGATTCTACTTTGAGAGAACCAGAATTTACTTCATTAGAGAGAGCTTGAATGCTACCAAACAAAGGGAGTGTATCTATGAGAGGAAGCAATGGAAACATGAGAAATCAAAATATACATCAAAATAAGACATGTCTAGAAGTGATTAGTTATGTTTAGTTGTGTACAATAAACACCTTGAGAATGGGTCTATGCGTGTATATCAATTATTAGTAAGTATTGGGAACACTAATCTTTCAATTAATTCTAAGAAAATGGTGAATTTGTTATTTGAGTAAGACTAGGTTTATCTGTTGAGTAACTCCTGTCTGTACCCAAACTACATTTTTGATACAAGGGTTTTTAAATGTTCTTCATATACTATTTATTGTGTATCTTGGAAATGTCAATCTTTAAATGAGATTTAATTGACTTCAATGTTTGTGTTCTCATATCTAACAGTGAACTTAAATTATATTTACAATTCAGATATCTTAGTTCCTACCAATGGTTAGAAAAAAGGGAAACTATTTGTTCATTACTTTAGATCTCTCTGTAGTAGGGCAAGTCTTTATATCTAGTAAACCTGAAAATTTGAGAAGTAAAGATTAGTGCACAGAATTCCCATTTTATGGCCCCATGGATAATGTCACTGTCAGAAAACATCTCAGTATTATTTTCTTTTTCCCCAAGTAGCTGTGCTAAACAATGGCTATATTTAGAGCATGTCCATGGGAAGAAAGTTTATTACCACCAAAATCTCTTAACAATTTTACATATAGAAATAGGAGATAATGTTAAGGGTTGAACAATGCAAGTCCTAGTTTGTACAAAAAGAAAACCTATAAAAAATTGCTGGATTGGAAAATGAGTTAAACTGGAATATTTTTTTTTAAACTGGAATATTTGTATTTTACAGCCATCTATAGACGTAAGATGCTATATGATATTTTTGCCAAGACATTTTCTTTCCTAAGCCTTGGTTTCTATAACTGTGGGTGAATAACACCAGAAATTAGAACCCCAAAGTATTTTTTAGGACTGAAGATAGAATTATTTTCCTCATTTTCTTTCTGTATCTCAAGATGGGATTCTTCCATCTCCTATATATGAATTCGTACTTAAAATAAATATATTTTCTTATGAGAAGACTCTTTTCTTTCCAAAGCATGTATATCATCCAGTTATACGTTTAGTTACTATCATAGATTAGGTATCAGAAATCAACATCCTTTAGGTCAAATCTGGCAACTGTTTGTTTAAAAGTATTTGGGAATATAGCTGTGTCTTTTAATTTTTACATTATACATGGCTACTTTTATACAATGGTAGCAGATTTGAAGAGCTAGCCAGAAACATTTGCTATCTGACCTTTCATGAAGGACAAGAACAATGAATGTAGCTGTTTTCCTTTTATAGGAACAATATTTTAATTCTTTATTTTCCATTATATCTATAAAGAATTAGGTGGCCAGAAAGGAAGTTTTTAAAAAGTGAATAGCCTTTCCTACAAATAAATCAGCATCGTTTCTCTTTAGAAAATAGTTTCCTCACCCCCTGATCTCAGGCCTACCTGTCACCCAGGAGTACTGCTCTAACCAGGGACACATGTGAGATCCCTTCCCCAAACCCCAAGTCAGCTGGGACCCCACAGAGCCCAACAGACATGGGCTCTGTCCCTCCCAGTCAGAGCCCCATCTCTTTCTGTTCTATACCTCTACCTGCACTGCCAGGGGATCAGTGTGCCTACTCCCCAACCCTACAGACCTGCTGTGTTCCAGGAAGCCTACTCTAACCAGGGCCACAGGAGGCCTACGCTAGCCAGAGACAAAGCATTGCCTCCATGAAGGAGGCTTGCTCTAACCAGAGACACAACACTGCCTCCAACAAGGAGGCCTACTCTAACCCAAGACATACAACTCCACCTACCTCCTAGGACCCTGCTCCAATCCAGGACACCCAGGCCAGCTAACACCAGAGACATCAAGATGGTGAAAGGCAATCACAAGAACATAATCAACGGAAACCAATGGAATTTGTTGACATTAAAACACAGCTCTTCTGGGACAGCAAGCTCTAGATATCCCAACTCACAAGATTCTGACCTCAAGTCCCATATCATGAAGATAGAGACCTTTAAAGAGGATATAAATAATTTCCTTAAAGAGGTACAGGAAAATACAGCCAAACAGGTAGAAGCACTGAAAGAGGAAACAAATAAATCTCTTAAGGAAATACAGGAAAATACAACCAAACAGGTAAAGGAAATGAACAACACAGTCCAAGACCTAAAAATGAAAATAGAAGCAATAAAGAAAACACAAATGGAGGCAACCCTGGATATGGAAAACCTAGGCAAGAGAATAGGAACTACAGAAGCAAGCGTCACCAACAATACAAGAGATGGAAGAAAGAATCTCAGGTGTAGAATATACCATACTGAAGAAGAAATAGATCAAAGAAAATGCCAAGTGTAAAAAGTTTGTAGCCCAAAACATCCAGGAAATTTGGGGCACAATAAAAAGACCAAACCTAAGAATAATAGGAATAGCAGAGTATAATGATTGCCAATTCAAAGGACCAGAAAACATCTTCAACAAAATCATAGAAGAAAACTACCCTAACTTAAGAAAAGAGATGGCCATAAACATATAAGAAGCCTACAGAACATCAAATAGAATGAACCAGAAAAGAAAATACTTTTACCACATAATAATCAAAACATGAAATGTATATAACAAAGAAAGAATATTGAAAGCAATAAAGGAAAAGACTAAGTAACATGTAAAGGCAGACCTATCAGAATTACACCTGAGTTCTCAACAAAGACTCTAAAAGCCAGAAGATCCTGGTCAGATGTCATGTATACCCTAAGAGAACCTACATGACAATCCAGATCACTATACCCAGCAAAATTCTCAATCACTATAGATGGCGAAACCAAGATGTTCCACGACAAAATCAAATCTAAACAATATATTTCTACTAATCCAGCCCTACAAAAGTTACTAGAAGGAAAACTCCAACACAAGGAGGGTAACTACACCTCCCTCAAAACACAAGAAATTAGACATCCCACAAAAAACCTGCAAAAGAGAAACACACACACACACACACACACACACACACACACACACACACACAGAGAGAGAGAGAGAGAGAGAGAGAGACAGACAGACAGAC
>JADRCC010148101.1:0-26796 GCA_019843855.1 Hylomyscus alleni
GAATCTTAAGGTGGTGTTCAGTGCAAGCTAAGTTATGGCTTATCGTATGCTGCATACCTGTGAGTAGTGATCTGTGGATGGTGATGAACGAGACCGTTCATGAATGTACTGTGGCTTCTGCTGCTGATCTAGACCAGCATCCAGAATATCATCTGCTGAATGGTATCGTCCAGAACTCCTGGCTTCCAGAGGTTTCCTCTGTTCCTTCCAAGATGCCTGATATTCTGCGAAGGTTCCAAGCCTTCTGGGTGGGTTCAATTTCTCTGAGGCCTTTTCTACTTTTCTGTCATCACTGAGGATCTCTCCACAGGAGGTGGCCCGTGACCTCTTCTGGAACCAAGGCTCTGTACTCTCACATTCATGGCCCCCTGTCTGTGGCCTCTCAGCCTTCTCTTTTGGGAGCCCACAGAGAACTTGCCTATGGCCTGGCTTCTGGAGAAGAGATTTGCTTGTTTCCTCAAAAAACTTCCACCTGTCAGCAAAGGTACCCACAGTATCCTCAGGTGTCCTGACAGTAGGATGAGGATGGTGGTCCCCTGAGAGCCCCACTTCATTCATTTTCTCTGGCTCAGAATAGGACTTTAGTTTCTGCTCTGCTGTGAAGCGTTTCCGGCCTCCAATTCGAAGAATGTGGGGTACACCACCTCCAGAAGAGTGTGGCTTGGCCAGACCTGCCTCACAGAAGCGTGGGGCAGAGTCTGGCTCCCCAGGGAAAGAAGATAAAGAAGATGAGGCACTGTGGTCCCAAGTCCTGTGTTCTGATGGTCCTGAATACTGATCTGCTGGGGTAGGATCTAAATCGCGGCGCTGGAAAGAGGTGGCCTTCAGAACACGTGTCTGGGCCTCCTTCAGGTGCTCTTTATAGGTGCTGGGGAAGGAAACTTCTGGGACAGCCCCCACATCAGCTCTCCAGTCTCCAGCACAGTCTTCAGCTTCACTATCTCCAGCTAGTGTCACTGTGCTTTTGCTCTTCTGCAGCTTTGCTCTGCGCATCTGAATCTCATTCCTCAGTGTTGTGGCAAAACGGTCACTCCTCCGTGTGGGTTTTCCCACCTGGGCATCAAGCGGTGGTGGCTTCTCATTTCCACAATCCTTGCTGTTCCCAGGTCTCCATGCACCATCTTGGGTCAGAGAATGCAGCATGGGTGTCCTCTGACGGGAAATTCTCCCACTCTCTCCATCCACTAACTTGAAGTCATTGCCAGGACACTGCAGACCAGCTCTCACAGTGTGGCTGGCTCCAGGAGGTTCTTGGATTCCTGAGCAGCAGCCTTCAATCCCTGTATTTGGCTGGTGATACCGCTCTCTTTCATGAGAGGCTGGGGTTTCCTCATGCTGATGTAGGTAGGCCCTCTGGCCTACTGGGCGTAAGAGAGGATATTCAAGGTCCACAGGAGTTGTATCTGAATGCCAATAGTCACCTCGGGGTATCACAACCTGGGCACTCCCCTGCACAGGCTGCCTGAGGGACACAGGAAAATAGTGGCTCCGCCCTCTGTCATCTAGCTTCTGGTTAGCAGAACCAGGCCACCTCACCTGAGCAGGGTTGTTATCCTGAGATGGTTCAGGAGGCTCCTGCAGACGTCCACCAGGAGTTACATGAAGCAGTTCCCTTGGTGATGAGGGGACCCTTGGGGTCTCATCACTGCACTGCTGTGGGTGCTGGCTCCCATGGTAAGACTTCAGAAAGTGCACATCGGAGAACTGGAGCCTGCCTGGAGCCCCTGAGGGCCTACCTGCCCTATCTTCAGAGCATGGCCAACGGCAATCCAGGTGGCCTTCTGACTGGTAACCCACATTTCCTATTTCTTTGCCACTGCTTAGGTGTGTGAGCTTCCACTGTCGATCAGTAGTTTCCATTCTGCGGTCCCCCCGGGGTTGCACATGGGGCAGGGTGGTAAAGTGCTGCATACTGGCCAAGTCTGAGAATGGAGGGCCCCGTGGTTTTTCATGGCCCCTGGCTGCCACAGCAAAGCTATCACTGCGCAAAGGAAGTCCAAGAGGTGGGGGAGAAGGGGCTTTTTTCTTGTCAGGAACATACCACACAGGCCCAAAATTGGATCTCCCAGAAGTGGCTATTTTGGGCTCAACATTATCCTCTGGTCTTGGGCTTTTACTACTGTTACCAGGAACCCTGGGTATGAAACATGATGGCCTGTCCTGCAGTGCCTGAGGATCACCTGCAGACTGGCTTTGTCGGCTGCTGCCTAGTCTGGAGGCCTCCCAAAGGCCAACTTTGTAGAGAATGTTCTCAGTGGAAGAGGCATCAGCCTTGGGCAAGGTGTGGTCAGGGGTGCTGGAGCAGGTGGAAAAGGAGCCATAAGCTGAGTCTCGCTTGCTATGGCCACCCAGGTGGTCGATGCTGCTGTTGGACTTGGCAGATGAGAGGTGTCCAGATGGGTAGAGCTGAGAGCTGTGGTCCAGGCTGTCTATACTGCCCATGGAGCTGAAGTGGTCAGAAGTGCGCTGTAGGCTTGTGTGCTCCCATGAGCCAGATAAATCATGAGAGGAAGAACTACAAGGAGAAGCACAAAGAAAGGTTTGTAAAGAGCAAGGTCTGAGGATAACAGCATTGTGAGTGCAGTTGGTTCTCCCCAGAGGAGGAGGATACTCAACAGTAACTAATTGGGAAGTGGGAGAAAAGGGCATTTCTGAGGGCACACTAAAAAGGCTGTTAAACTACTGAGTGACTTTAAAAAATCCTATATTTTCTTAAACTAATGCCCACAGTGATGCAGGCAGTGCCTGAAATAACATTTCTATGGTCCTTCATTGGTTAAGAGCAAAGATTGGAAGATGACAGTTCATAAACTAAGAATGGTTCTTAGCTTTTGAAAAAAATGCTTACATTTATTTTTTATTGTGTGTGCATATATACATGATATGTGTGCATGCAAGCATGTGTCATGGCATATGTGTAGAATGTCAGAGGACAATGTTTATGGAATTGTTTCTTTCCTTTTGCCTTTCTATGGGTTCCAGGAATTGAGCTCAAGTTACCTTGCACTGCAGGCACTTTTACCCACCGAGCCATCTCATGAAATAATTGAAACAGACTCACAACATCTGATAATATTGAAACAATTAAAACTCTTCCAACTTACCTGGGTGTGACAGCACATACCTTTAATCCTGACATGCGGCAGAGGCAGGAGGATGTGATACTGAGGCCAGCCTGGTCTCACGAGCAAGTTCCAGGACAGTCAGGGCTGTGTAGTGAGGCCCTACATTTGAAAAAAGAAAAACCCACAAAACCTAACTTAGAAAAATCCAGGGCCAGAAGGATTCAGTGCAAAATTCTATCAAAACTTCAAAGGAGAAACATCAATATTCCTCAAATTATTCCATAGCAAAGATATTTTCAAACTATTTTTATGAAGCCAGTATTATCCTGATACTAAAACTGGACAAAGACCCAACAAAAAAAGAAAATTATTTCTGAAAGAACATGAATGTAAAAGTTCTCAGTAAAAATACTTGCAAACCAAATTCGAAAACAACAACAACAACAACAACAACAACAACAAAAGATTATCCACCATGACCAAGTCACCTTCATCCCAAAGCTGCAGGGATGGTTCAACATACATAAATTATTAAACATAATCCACCACATAAACAGACTCAAAAAAAACCAAGAGACAGCTCTCTCATTAGCTGCAGAGAAGATCACTGACAAAATTCAACATTCATTCTTGACAAAAGTCTTGAAGAGTCTGGGAACACAGGGAATATATAACAAAGGCAAGCCCATAGTCAACATCTTCCATCATCAAACCCAGTTCTCCCACCACAGCAAATGGAGAAAAACTCAGGAACAAGAAAGGACATCTACTCTGCCTTACTCTATTCAGTATAGCACTTAAAAGTCTTAGCCAGAAGGAAATATAAGGGATAAAAATAAGAAAGAAAGAAGTCAAAGTGACCTATGTGCACATGATAGATTTATACATAAAGACCCTAAAGACTCCACAAAAACTCCTATAGTTGGTATGTGCTTTACTAAGTAGCAGGATGTAAAATTAACATATAAAAATCAATAGCCCACGTATTTACAAAAAGCAAACATGTACCAAGAAATTGGAGAAATAATTCCATTTATAACAGTGTTTAAAACAAAATTAAAAAGCCTTACACCAGGAGCTGAGGCTGTTTCACAGCCTACTGTGCACCGGTCCTGCCAGGAGAGAGCTGAGATCTCCACTTTCTCTCTAATAACTGTCTGGAGCAGGGTCTGCCAAGAGCACACAGGGGCACAGGAACAACGTAGTGTCTAGGACAACATTCTTCAGGTTGCCATCTGCAACCTGAGCCTGGGCTGTTCCACAGCCCCCTGTGCACAGGGCCAGCCAGGACAGAGCTGGTCTCCCAGGAGTGCTCTCACTCCCAGGCTCAGAGGTGAGATAGCCACTTTCTCTCCAATATCTGTCCAAGGCAGGACCAACAAGGAGCACAAGGGTCACGGAAATAGTGGAGAGGCTGTCTGCACCGAGAGCTTGGGCTGTTCCACAACCCTCTGCACAAAAGTTCTGCCAGGAGAGAGCTGGTCTCCCAGGAGTGCTGACATGGGCATCTCTTTCTTTAGGTTAGGGAAGTTTTCTTCTACAATATATACAAAGAACTCAAGAAGTTAGACTCCAGAGAACCAAATAACCGTATTAAAAAATGGGGTACAGAGCTAAACAGAGAATTCTTAATGGAGGAATACTGAATGGCTGAGAAGCACCTAAAGAAATGCTCACCATCCCTAGTCATCAGGGAAATGCAAATGGAAAAAACCCTGAGATTCTACCTCACACCAGTCAGAATGGCTAAGATCAAAAACTCAGGTGACAGCAGATGCTGGCAAGGTTGTGGAGAAAGAGGAACACTCCTCCACTGATGGTGAGATTGCAAGCTGGTATAATCACTCGGGAAATCAGTCTGGTGCTTTCTCAGACAACTGAACATAGTACTACCAGAGGACCCAGCTATACCACTCCTGGGCATATACCCAGAAGATGCTCCAACATGTAATAAGAACACATGCTCCACCATGTTCATAGCAGCCTTATTTATAATAGACAGAAACTGGAAACAACCCAGATGTCCCTCAACAGAGGAATGGATACAGAAATTGTGGTACATCTACACAATGGAGTACTACTCAGCTGTTGGTCATCAAAGGGAGGAGAGGCCCTTAGTCTTGTGAAGGCTCTATGCCCAGTGTAGGGGAATGCCAGGACCAGGAATCAGGAAAAGGTGGGTTTGTGAGTAGGGGGAGAGAGGAGGTAATAGGGTTTTCCTTCAGAGGGAAAACCAGGAAAGGGGATAACATTTGTAATGTACATAAAGAAAATATCTAATTAAAAAAAGATTTAAAAACCCCTTAGAATAAATCTAAGAAGTGGAAGACTTGTACCATAAGAACTTTAAGACAATGCAAAATGAAACTGAAATGACCTCCTATGCTCAAGAATTGGTAAGATGAATGCTGTGAAAATGGTCATTCTACCAACAGCAATTTACAGACTCATTGCAACTTCCATCAAAATTCCAACACAATTCTTCACAGAAATTGTAAAACAATCTTAAATTTCACAGGAAATTGCAAACACCCAGGATAGTTAAAATAATCCTGAATAACAAAAAAATGTTGAAGTCATCACTATCCCAGATTTCAACTTGTGCAACAGAGATATAGTAACAAAAACACCACCATAATACTGATATAAAAGCAGACACATTTACCAATGGAATAGAACCGAGGACCCACATATCTGGCCATACTCCAACAGCCACCTAATTAATGAGAAAAAAAGGCCAACAAATCTATTGGAGAAAAGACTGTATCTTTAACAGAGATTGCTAGTCAAACTGGATAGCTACAAGAATAAATTTAGAGTCTTATCTCTTACCCTATATAAAACTCAATTCTAAATGGATCAAGAACCTCAACATAAGCTCTAATACCCTGAATCTGCTAGAGGAGAAAGTAGGGACTATGCTTGAACCCATTTATCTATTTTTGAATAGCTAAAGGAAAAGAAAACAGGAATATTTCTCTTGACTGACCTAAGATAATTATATAAAATTCAAATTTCAATGTATAAAGTTTTATAGAAACACAGCTATGCTCTTCTTTCTATATCTTGTGTTACAATAGCCAAGTTGAACAACTAACAGAGCCAGTGAATATAGCCCCTTATAACACAGGCTGTAGTGCACACAGTTCATCTTAAGGAAGCATCAAATGAGAACAACTTTAGAATTACAAGAGAAATTTCAGAGCATTTCTTTTCCATTCTCAAATATTTAATTACCAACAGTTCATTCTTTAATTCTGACTGAGACAAGAACCAATAGGGTTCATCAGGTTCAACAAGAAGCACATCAGAATCATCTGCTGTTCTGCCTAGATGAAGGATTAAACCTTTCAGTCTCATTTGGACTACACATGCACACTCAAGCCACACATTCTTAGTCAGGACTGTGTCTAAAGCAGAGTAAGTAATTAACCGACAAAGAAATTATTCCACAGAATAGTCACTGTGCATGTATGACTGTAAGTCTCTTACTGGTAAAACTACTTACAGGATACTAAATGTTTTCCTTAAAGCTGGACATTCCATGCTTCAAGAAAGAAAGCTATGGCAATATTATGTTAGGGGAGAGTAAGATTAAGAGAGAAAATGGCAAGGTAAAGACAGGAGACAGACCTGACTAAGTCATCTGAAGATGACAGATAACCACTTGGCTTTGATAGCATTTTCTTTAAGGACAGACTGCATACCTAATGAATAGAATACATTCCAGCTAATTCATTACCATAAATTCACCCAGATACAAATAGCACAAAGCCCAGTTTAAACATAGATGTGGCTAGCATAGATGCTTCTGTAATGGGGTGACTGGCTAAGCTGTTAAGTAGAAGATTCTATCATGTTCAAGGCACTCCAATGGGGAAATATCAAACACATTTTCACTCTATTTTTT
This sequence comes from Hylomyscus alleni, assembly GCA_019843855.1. Taxonomy (NCBI): domain Eukaryota; kingdom Metazoa; phylum Chordata; class Mammalia; order Rodentia; family Muridae; genus Hylomyscus; species Hylomyscus alleni. The sequence continues at coordinate 6,976 of JADRCC010148101.1, forward strand.
TTGCTCAGTTGAGAATCTGTGGTTTTTCAAAAAAAAATACTATCCAGTCTTGTTGCTGTGAATACTATGTAATACTGCATTTGAGAAGTACTTCCTTCACATCACATAAGCACTATACTCTGCAATCTGTTATCAGAGCAGCATTTACTAACAGCCTCAATGAAATTTGAGATGGTTATAAGAAGAGGAGTTGCTGAGCGGGGGATATAACACTGGTAGAACATGTGCGTAGTATGCAAACGCCTCTGGGTTCCATCTCTATTCGGGGATGGGAGAAGGGTATAGATGTGGTTGTGTTCACCTGTGATCCTAGTACCTGGAAGGCTCAGGCAGGAAGATGGCCAGTAGTTCAAGGGCAGTCTAGTCCATTAAGCAATTACCAGACCAACCAGAACATATATAGTGAGACCATATCTCAAAAATAAGGGGGGCGAGGGAGTTGGGAAGATGGTGGGGAGTGGGAGGTACATGTTTTCTCTTATGCAGAATGAAAGTGTGGCGGGGCAGGGGAAGAGGGCTACTGGGATGGAAAAAATTGGCAGTAACTAAAAGTAAATATGAGCAAAGTACAAAAATATATGTGTATAAAAATGTCATAAAGAAAACCATTATTTTGTATGCTAGAAAATCTAATCAGAGGGCTAGAGAAGTGGTTTGGCATTTAAGAACACTTACTACCCTTACAGAGGAACTTTGCTTTACAACTGCTTGTAACTTTACCTCTAAGGTTCTAAAACCTTAAGGCCTCTGCAGGTACCATACTTATATACCAAAATCACACTCAGACACACATAGACACATTGTTAAAAAAGTGATAAAAATAAAAGGTTTTATAAAAGTAAAATAAATAATTTTTTAAAATTAAGAGAAAATTTGAACACAATGTGATAGCACATGCCTATAATCTTAGTTACTTGGGAGTTAAAGAGACAGGAAGATCAAGTTCAAGGCTAGTCTAGGCTGCATAGTTTGAGATCAGTCTGATCTGTATGAGACCCTGCCTCAAAAAGTAAAATTAATATATAACAAAAAGTAATGGAAATATAAAAGATATTAATATTACTTCCAAAGACATATAGATATGCATGTGTTATATAAGCATATATATAAATTATACTTGTACACTCATACTTACATATTATATATACATACTGGGCTGCATGAACATACATACATAAAATAACGCAGATGGACATGTGCACAAGTACATTTAGCCACACATGCACAGCCATACACAGGCACAAATGCACACAGGGGAAAAAAACATTTCATACAGCCATGATGATATACTCATGCACAATAAACACAAGCCAAAACCATACCAGCCATCATTTCTATCACCCTTCCATCAGAATATGTGAGACAATTAATAACATTTATAGAGTACTGAAGAATAGATGTAGACACAGTAAACTCTTTCCATAATAATCACCTGCTTGCCAATTCATGGAAATAACTTCTAAAGAAGGTAATGGCTGAGAACACAGAGATATAATGGAAACTCCACTTGCTAGATTCAGAACCACCAACTCCTTGATATCACACTTGACAGTCTCAAAGGATTCCACAAAAATAAAAACTGAAGCTTCTTTAAGAAACACAAGAGAGGGGAAAAAAAGCTTGTTCATCCTTTGTGTTACCACTTAATTTTTTATTTTTTGTTTTCTATTGTTAGATGTGTCTGTGCTCAGTGAAATATTCCGTTCAAACTCTAATTGAGGATCAGTAGCCTTGATTATTCTGAAGTCAAATCCCAAAACTTAAGGAAATTTTTGAGTACTCACGGAATGTCATAGTTACAAGGGGTCTGGTCTCTGCGAAAGAGTACCTACCTAGCCTGGTGCTGGCTCTTCCAGGAAGGGGAACCGCTGGTGTTCAGAAACAATGAGGCTGCTGGCTCGGGGTGAACATCGAAGTACTTGGTAGCATGCCAGGAGTGAGGCCTCCAACTTGGATCACTTTTCCTGGAAAAGAATGCAGACAAAGGGGCTTCACACACTTCTTCCTGTCCAGGACAACAGAAGGACCCAACAAAGGAAACTAATGGTATCTGCTGCTACCCAACACACATGGCTTACAGCTGTTTTCTACTATATATGGGCATGCACATTACTTCAGATGCTGATAGTCACCAAATTGCCATGATACAGAGTGGGAATCATAGGCTCTAAAACCACCCTTAGTCTTTTTAATTTATTCCTTCATAAATGGATAAGATTGTTGTTTGTCAATTAGAAATGTTATAAGCAGTTTTGAGACAATGTCTAATATACCCAGGGCTAGCTTTGAACTTCTGATCCTCCTGCCTTTACCCTCTGAATCCTCAGGAGCACCTTTAAGCCCAGTTTTATGCAGTGCTGGTGATAGAACTCAGAGTTTTCTATATGTGAAGCAAGCATTCTACCAACTGAACTATATCTCCAGTTCTTATTTTGTTTTGTTATTGTTCTCTGTGAGTGTTCTTTAAAGACAGATTATGTATGAGAGGTCTTGGGACTGATCCCTAGCACCTCCAAAACAACAACAAAAAATACCTGCAGGAGAATACCAACATGGAGATCCAACCAAAATTCCTTCAACTCCAAAGTCACTGCATGAAGCTACCCTTACCTCTTAAAGCTCCAATTTAAGACAGAAATGACCTCACAGTAGACATTTTTTTGAGCCAGTCAAGAAATAAAAGAACCCACAGAACAGCTTAAGTAAATAACAGACTAGACATTTTCTCCCACAGGCAAAATATATTAAAGAGTTATTATATAATAAAGAATATTTTCTAAGATAAAACCAAAAAGCAATTATAACACAAATCTTTTAATGACTTGTATACTCTTAATGTGTATGCAAGGCGCAAAAAAAATGTTGACTTTATGATCATTTTACAGGTACTAGGGAAAAAAGATAATAACTCTATCACACCTCAGATGTAAAGAATTACAAAATCAGGAATGTACCTCATAGAATTCCTCAAAATCTTCAGAAGAAAGGCTCTAACCACATGCACTTCATTCTGCTGTGTTTTCCTGTTATAATATCTATAGCTTTTTTATACTGGCTGGTTTTGTGTGTCAACTTGACACAGGCTGGAGTTATCACAGAGAAGGGGCTTCAGTTGAGGAAGTGCCTCCATGAGATCCAGCTGTGGGGCATTTTCTCAATTAGTGATCAAGAGGGGAGGGGCCCTTGTGGGTGGTGCCATCCCTGGGCTAATACTCTTAGGTTCTATAAGAGAGCAGGCTGAGCAAGCCAGGAGAAGCAAGCTAGCAAGGAACATCTCTCCATGGCCTCTGCATCAGCTCCTGCTTCCTGACCTGCTTGAGTTCCAGTCCTGACTTCCTCTGTTGATCAACAGCCATGTGAAAGTAAGCTGAATAAACCCTTTCCTCCCCAACTTGCTTCTTGGTCATGATGTTTGTGCAGGAATAGAAACCCTGACTAAGACACTTTTTTCATCTCTCTTTTCAGTTAACTGGTAAGAAAAATGAACTACATTGACTGAACATGAGGGCAGAGGGAAGGGAAAATATGGCTAAGGAAAGAAAATGCCTCACCTATGATGACACTATTTGTACCTCCATACTAGAATGCCTTGAGATACTAGCTGAGGCCATGGGAGAGCAATGTTCAGGACAACTACTATTTAGTAAGCAAATTCTAAAACAGTAGCATTTTTTTATTTTTACAAAATGTATAATAGATTTAAAGTGACTGTAACATCTTTGCTACCTTCCCATTAGTTGTACCCCTTCCCCTTCAGTGTGAGCTTGATTAGGGTAACCAGCAAGCAACAGAATCGAGGCAGGTGTATGAACTCTTGCCTATAATACCAGTGCTCAGGAAGCTGAGGCAGGAGGACTGGTATAAGTAGGAGCCTAGCTTGGGCTACATAGTAAGTTCCTAGCAAGGCTCAGTTCACTTTTTGTTTTTAATAAAGGTAACAGAATGGGAAGAAATAACATTCTAGGGAATTTGAGCATGGTTGTAGGAAGCCTGTAACTCTTTCCTGGCTGTTTTAGAATTCTTTCTCTGAAGAAAGTCTTGTAAGAGTTATTAGTTAGCATAACAGAACCTGAGCCTGATAATATGGAAGAGGGCTCTCCACCACACCTAAGAGGATGTTTGTGTGCAAGATAGCTAGGAGAAGTTCCCCAAGGCTAGAGAGAATAGAATAAGAAAAATAAGACAGAAATACATCTTTGGAAAGTGTGTACGGATAATGCACCATGTTCTGTGAGGCCATGAACAATCCCGAAGGTTCTTTAAAAAAACAATACACAAGATGGCTCAACTGGAAAAAGGCACTTGCCATACAAGCCTGAGACCCTGAGTTCCACCCCCAGAAGATAGAAGAACACTGATGTCTCAAGATTTTCCTCTTCCTCCACAACTACACAGTGCACATACAAATCATACATACAAATACACACACTGATAATAACGCTATTGACATTTAAAAGACATAGATGCATCAATTTCAATATACAGTCAGCAGCTGAGATCTTACTGGGACTCTTTTAAGTAAACCAATGAAGACAAACAGTAAGAAGGGGTAACTGAAGATTACAAGAATAGTGAGGATGTCAAGAAGACTTAGGGTTATTGTGTTTATTTGGGCTTTTTAAAAAAATAAATGAAGATATATAGAGAAAAGAGTATTACTCCCATATGCAATCACTGAAGATTCCAATGCCTACCAGGGACAGTAAAATTTTCCTAAAGTGCATGTGATTGCTTCCATATTCTCTAAATTTACTGGTATACCATGAGTACATTTTAGAATCAAGGATATCAGGTTAGTTAGCATTTCTGATGCTGAGAAACAGCTGGGGTTGTATTAATAAGAAACAGCATCTAGAGGCTAGCTGGCTTGTCACTCACAATTCTGAAGAGATGGTGTGTTCTCTGATGCCATCTACTGGCCCACTAGTTCTATCCATTCTCAGGTGACAACATTTGAAATCCACTTACAAATTAGGCTCTCCTGTCCTCCTCCCCCAATGCATGGGCTTAAAACCAGTGGTCCCTAGTAATATGGGTATAGGACACAGATATAACCCAGTGTATGCAACAGCAGAAGAGACAAACAGCCTGAAGCAGCCAATAGCACTGAGTTTGCCCAGAGTCTAGGTCATGCAAAGAGCAAATAAGATACTACTTTTGACACTATAGTAAAATTTTCCTGCAATCAACTGCCTTAAATATACAACAAACTGATTCCACTTCATTAAAAAAATAATTTCATGTCCAACTTGGAAATGGTCTTTGTGTGTGTGCATGCACATATATGTTTGCATGTGAGTACAGGTTTGTGTATATATGTGCAGGCACACATGCTACAGTCAGTATATGTGTATAGTTCAGAGACAACCTTGGATATCAGAGCTTGCTTGCCTTCTTGTTTGAAACAGGGTCTTTTGTTTGTCTCTCCATATGATATGCTAGCTGGCCCATGAATGCTTCTGGGAGTTCTCCTGTCTCAACCTTCCATTTTGCTGTAGGAGCACTTGTATTGTAAGTATGTGCTACTGCATCTAGGTTTACATAGATCCTGAAGATCCAAACACAGGTCCTCATGTTTGTATGGCAAATGTATCACACATTAAACCAAGTCCCCAGCCTGATACTAGATACATTTTCTTTTGAAAGACAGGATTTGCCTTACTAGTACAAAAACTGGCATAGAGTGATAAAAAAAAAAATTGAGGAGGGGGGAGGAGGACAGTCTCTTATTGTGTAGCCTGGGATAAATTGGAACTTGCTGTGCAACCTACAATCAAAATTGTGATTGAATACCACAATGCCCAGCTTCTGTTCATTCTCTTAATTATTAGCATGAGTATTTCAATGAAATTTTTATTACTCACAGGAAATACAGAATCCTTCCCTCATCTCAAAAAATAAACAGTCACTCATGAGTTGGGTTATTTTTGTAACTATTTAGAAGATAGTGAGGCTGTACCTCCTCCCCAAATACAATCTGTGTCTGGTTATCCTGCTCCAGTTAGTTCTGCAAGTGGTAAGGAGGCCTAGCTGTTCAAACTTCTGGACACCTGAGGAAGTAGCTCAGAACATTCCCTTATCCTGAAACAGTGACCAAGAAGGTTGGGGGGCTGTTTCCACAGAATGAGAGTGAAGGAAGAGTGCCTGCTGTTTTAGAGAATCTATGACATAAGTGGCAAAATTTACATAGGCCTATGCCTTACTTCATTAAATGGGTAACATAGAAATGTGCTAGAAATACTTTGGGCCTCAGTGACTTCAAAAGTGCAGTGGGAGAGTCCACAGCCTTTGGAGAGATATACAAAGCCAACACCCCCCCCCCCCCCAGCAAGGCTCACAGAAGGCAGGATGCTTTCAGAAGGTCCGGATAAGGGAGATGGAATTTAGCTGGCCCCTGGCAATTTACCCACACTTCCAGTTTTTCAAACAAAGAAGTACCTTCATGCAGAGTGGACCACGGCTATCACCTGTGCATTTCCTTCCTTTTCTTACTAAGCCTCTAGAATTACTTTCTCTCTCTGAGTCAGTTTCTACCTTGTAATTTTAATTTTTCAAAACCTATTTTAATGATGGTTCTTAAACACTTTAACCTCCCTTTTAGCCCACCACCCACCAGAGGTAGTGGAAAAGAAAGGATAAGGGGGAAGTGAACCTGTTTAGAAAGCAACTCCTGTCTGTGCTGTCTGGAAATCTGCAGTTCAGTTCACAAGCTAGCAGTGACACTTTGATCCACTCGCAAACAAACACTTCACAGATAGACCAGCAGTCCAGTTCGATAGAGTTGGGATAGCAAACACGAGTCAGCAGTGTTGGCACTGCCTAGCAGAGACAGCCAGGTCTCAGCCTTGGCATGAGTCAGCAGGAGGGACCAGGAGAAGTTCTCAACTGTGCCACTCTCAGGAAATCGAAGATCAGAGAAGACTTGAGACCCACAAGCATTGCATAGCTAGCTGTACCAGTAAGCCAAGCTCGACCTCCATCACTGTCATGGAGTCCTTCAAACATCAAGTGTCCTCCAAGAATTTTCCTCAGCATGTGGGTCACTCTCAGCTGACATCACTCTGACAATCAGCCCGAGTCTTTGGAAGTGGCAAGAAACTGCATGCAACACACCACCAAAAGTTTTTTGGTGTGTTTCTCTCTATGGGGTCCCAACAAATGCAGCTCAATTACACAATGTAAGGTGGACCAATACATGTGTGTCCTTAGCAAAGAATCCTTCATTATATGTCCTTTCATGTGCTTGCTTCAGCAGAACATCCTTTCTCCTGTATCTGCCTCAGCAAAAAGTTTCTTCATGACTCGGCCTTAGCCTGCCAGGAGTTTTCTCTACCACCACCACCCCAACTACCAGCTGCTGCCCCACCTTTCCAAGAATGAATTCCATATTCTCAGGTTCTCTAACTTTAGCCAAGGGTTATCAGGGTTGTTAGGGGCTTGGTTGGTCCAGTAGCATCAAATGAGTTGTCCACTTCGTGAACAAAGGAGTTCTCAAGCCCAACGAAGACCTGGCCCAGAGTCAGGAGCTCAGGGCTTAGTGGGACAACCATTTGTGCTTTGGTCCAAGATCCCCTTGCCCCTCTGTTGTGTTGCTATTTCCCCTGAAACATTCTCTCCAAGAGGAACTAGAGAAGCTCACAAAGCTCAGGAAGCTAATGAAACTTACTAGGTTCAATAAATTCAAAGTTATAAGAATCACAGGCACCTCTCAAAGTTGGAAAGTAGTGAACAACTGCTGTGGAGAAAAGATTCTTTGTGGATCTGCCCCACTAGTTATGCAGGGAGCTCCAGGGGTGTGGCTTCTGGAAATGATCATCTATGCTGATAGGACTTGTCAGTGTAGCTTGTAGCTGCCCTTGAGTCACCTATGGTTCCATAAGTAGCTCCGGTAAAATCACTGGTGCACTAAGCTGAACTTGGGTAGAATTATTTTTGGTTTGTCATCAGTGTCCTGGGGTGAGTGGACATTTGCTCATGTCTTCCCATAAACCATCAATCGCAAACACCGCTTCTCTTGTTTTCCCTTTGCCATTCTAGGATTCACAGCTCTGTGTTCCATATCGAGTACACTTGATATGACTGACTTCGGTTTGTATTTTCATCTAATAGCTGGCTCAGCCATTGAAGGACAGCTCCACTGCTGTGTGTGTGTGTGTGTGTGTGTGTGTGTGTGTGTGTGTGTGTTTTGAGAAAGGGCCATACTGTGTGTATCCCAGACTGGCTCTTGGAACTTGCCATGTAGCCCAGGCTAGCTATAAATCTAGATTTTCCTGAGTGGGGTTACATGCCTGTACTCTCAGATCTAACTACTTTTTAGTAGACACAACAATGTTATCAAAAATGTTCTAACATAACCTTTTATAATATATGCTCACTTAACTTGCAAGCAACACACCAGCCAGGTGGTTAACATTCCAGTAAGTTCTGCTGTCTAGAATGCCCTCAGCTGAATGGGCTCATAAAACATGGGCCACAGATGCTCTAATTAGTGAGTGGTAACTTCAAGAGGGAAAATGCTGTCCATCCTGAAGACAAAGCCATGGAGCTGTCCTTCAATGTTGAGCCAGCTGTTAGATGAAAATACAAACCAAAGTCAGTCATATACCAAGTGCACCCGATATGGAACACAGAGCTGTGAATCCTAAAGTGGTAGAGAGAAAGCAAGAGAAAGAGTGTCTGTGATTGATGGCTTCTGAGAAGACATGAGCAAATGTCCACTCACCCCAGGACACTGAAGATAAACCAAAAATAATTCTACCCAAGTCCAGCTTAGTGCACCAGTGATTTTACCGGAGCTACTTATGGAACCATACATAGGTGACTCAAGGGCAACTACAAGTTATACAAAACAATAAATAGAAGAAAGGAAAAGAAAGAAATGTTTACTGTTTAATGGCACTGTGGGAAATTAACAGAATAGTACATTCTTTCCTAGGCAGTGCTGCAGAGATGTCATGCTGTGAATGGGAGCATGGTGCCTGATAAGATCTGGTCCTTTGGGACCAGAGTGAAAGAGTCCCTGCTTTATACATTAGAAGAATTCAGGAAAGATACAAATGTCCTGATACACTCAGCAGATGAAACTGATACACGCCATCAAAGACCAATCTTCAGCAATAACAGATGCAGTCAAAGGATGAAAGCTTCACAGTTCCTCTTTTCCCAGCCAGAACAGTCCCTTATCTCAGCCCTGGCCAGAGCAAGGAAGCTGCTTCTAGTGTCTTTCATCCTGTCCCTGTCACACTTCCCACTGCTGAAAGAATGTTACAGAATAAACTCACACCATACCCAGTATTGAAACACACCCAAATAAACTATCATATTTTTTTTACCTTTTGTCACAACCTTTTACTAATACTGGAAAGCAAAGAAAAAAGAAAGGCTAGCTCTTTATCCCCTCCACTCCATACCCAAGCCACTTGCGATCAATAACACATGATTTCCAGCTGCCTAAGACATCAAGCAGCATTTAAAAGGACTCCAGTACAACTCGCTGGCCTCACTTCAATGAATAGATAATGTTGGCTAAGAAACAAAAGACATTTAAACCTGTAGCCATTAATATAACTACTATAAATAGCCCTAAGGAGTAACAGCAGAGCTAATGAGTCTTATATATAAGAACAAAGACACAAAATGAGGTATAGTGACTCACATTTATAATCCTAGCCCTGAGGTAGTGAAGGCAGAAGGATTCCCACAAATTTGAGGTGAGCCTTTTGTACACAGCAAGACTCTTAAAAGAAAAAAAAGCAAAAGAAAAAAAAGTAGCCACAGAATCAGTATGTCTGAGCTACAGCTGATTATGTAGATCACTTCCCAAGAAATCCATGAAGATGAGTATATGATGGGTCCTCCAAAGTTAAAGGGAAAGAGTCTTAGGTAAACTGAGATCATCCCCACACTCAGGACTTTTACAAAAAGAATCTTACCTAGTTCGTGTCTTTGAGAGAGTCAGCAGAGATAAAAGGAGGTAGAGGTTGGAAAATCCCTGCTATAAAGGGCCAGAGGGAAATGCACTGAAAATACCCTGGTAGTCTCAATGACTAGAGAAGTACCAGTAGGAAACCTTCTGGTCTGGGGGATGGGGGATTGGGGGGCCCAAAGGGACAAGTCCCACAGAAGGCACAGCTGAGGAGGATGCTTCTGGAAAGCCCAAGGTAGGAGGGGAGTAGAATGGAGCTGGCCTTTTGCAATTGCATATACTTTCCTAATTCTTCATAAGCAATAAAAAGCAACCTCTCTCCCTACCTATTCAATATAGTACTTGAAGTTCTACCTAGAGCAAGTAAACAACAAAAGGAGATCAAAGGGATACAATTTGGAAAGGAAGAAGTCAAAATATCACTATTTGCAGATAATATGATCGTATACTTAAGTGACCCTAGAAACTCCACCAGAGAGCTCCTACAGCTGATAAACAACTTCTGCAAAGTGGCCAGATACAAAATTAACTCAAACAAATCAGTAACCTTCCTATACTCAAAGAATAAACAGGCTGAGAAAGAAATTAGGGAAATGACACTCTTCACAATAGTAACAAACAATGTAAAGTATCTTGGTGTGACTCCAACCAACCAAGTGAGAGATCTTTATGACAAGAAAGAAAGAAATCTAAAAGAAATCAAAGAAAACCTCAAAAGATGGAAAGATCTCCTATGCTCGTGGTTTGGCAGAATTAATATAGTAAAAATGGCCATCTTGCTGAAAGCAATCTACAGATTCAATGTAATCCCCATCAAAATTCCAACTCGATTCTTCACAGAGTTGGAAAGAGCAATTTGCAAATTCATCTGGAATAACAAAAAAACAAAACAAAACAGGATAGCGAAAACTAAACATTAAAAGAACTTCTGGAGGAATCACCATCCCTGACCTCAAACTGTACTACAGAGCAATTGTGATAAAAACTATATGGTACAGTAACAGGCAGGTAGATCAATGGAATAGAATTGAAGACCCAGAAATGAATCCACACACCTATGGTCACCTTGATCTTTGACAAAGGAGCTAAATCCATCAAGTGGAAAAAAGACAGCATTTTCAACAAATGGTGCTGGTTCAACTGGCGGTTAACATGTAGAAGAATGCAAATCAATCCATTCCTATCTTCTCGTACAAAGCTCAAGTCCAAGTAGATCAAGGACCTTCACATAAAACCAGATATACTGTAACTAATAGAGAATAAAGTGGGGAAGTTCCTTGAACACATAGGCACAGGGGAAATTTTCCTGAACAGAACACCAATAGCTTATGCTCTGAGATCAAGAATCAACAAATGGGACCTCATAAAATTGCAAAGCTTCTGTAAGGCAAAAGACACTGTCCATAGGAAAAAACATCAACCAAAATATTGGGAAAAGATCTTTATAAATCTCACAACTCTCACATCTGACAGAAGGCTAATATCAATATATACAAACAACTCAAGAAGTTAGACTCCAGAGAACCAAATAACCCTATTAAAAAATGGGGTACAGAGCTAAACAGAGAATTCTCAACTGATGAATATCGAATGGCTGAGAACCACCTAAAGAAATGTTCAACATCCTTAATCATCAGGGAAATGCAAATCAAAACAACCTTGAGATTCCACCTCACACCAGTCAGAATGGTTAAGATCCAAAACTCAAGTGACGGCAGATGCTGGTGAGGATGTGGAGAAAGAGGAATACTCCTCCATTGCTGGTGGGATTGCAAGCTGGTACAACCACTCTGGAGGTTCCTCAGAAAATTGGAAGTAGATCTACCTGAAGACCCAACTATACCACTCCTGGACATTACCCAGAAGATGCTCCAACATGTAATAAGGACACATGCTCCACTATGTTCATAGCAGCCATATTTATAATAGCCACAAGCTGGAAAGAACCCAGATGTCCTTCAACAGAAGGATGGATACAGAAATTGTGATACATTTATACAATGGAATACTACTCAGGTATTAAAAACAATGACTTCATGAAATTCTTAGGTAAATGGATGGAACTTGAAAATATCATCCTGAGTGAGGTAACTCAGTCACAAAAAAACACACAAGGTATGTACTCACTGATAAGTGGATATTAGTCTAAAAGTTTGCAATATCCAAAATTCAATTCAGACCATACGAAGCCTAAGAAGAAGGAAGACCAAAATGTGGATGCTTCAGTGCTTCTTAGAAGGGGGAACAAAATACTCACAGCAGGAAATATGGAGACAAAGTGTGGAGCAGAGACTGAAGGAAAGGCCATCCAGAGACTGCCCCACCTGGGGATCCATCTCATATACAGTTACCAAACCTGGATATTATGGTGGATACCAGGAAGTGCTGGCTGACAGAAGCCTGATATTGCTGTCTCTTAAGAGGCTCTGCCAGAGCCTGACAAATACAGAAGAGGAAGCTAGCAGCCCACTATTGTACTGAGCTCTGGAGTCCCCGATGGAGGAATTGGAGAAGGGACTGAAGGAGCTGAGGGGGTTCACAACCCCACGGAGGGAACAACAGTGTTAACAAGGCAGAGCCCCCCTGGAGATCCTAGGGACTGGACCATGGGTCCTTCCAAAGAATACACATGGAAGGACCCATGGTGCTGGCTGCATATGTGGCAGAGGACAGCTTTGTTGGACATCAGTGGGAGGAGAGGCCCTTGGACCTGTGAGTATTCGTTGCCCCAATGTAGGGGAATGCCAGGGTGGGAACATAGGAATGCGTGGATGGGTGGGGGAGCACCCTCACTGAAGCAGGGGAGCTGGAATGAGATAAAGGGTTTCCAAAGGGGAGACTTGGAAAGGGGAAAACATTTGAAATATAAATAAAGAAAAAAAATCAAAGAAAGAAAGAAAGAAAGAAAAAGAGAGAGAGAGAGAGAGAGAGAGAAAGAAAGAAAAAGAAAGAAAAAGAAAGAAAAAGAAAGAAAAAGAAAAGCACTGCCATCCAAGCATACAGTAGATTCTGGCTCTCTTGCCTGTCTCAAAACAGAAATCTCCTTCTTAGAGTTTCTGGTTATGCTCAGTATTCACAGATAAAATGTTATTTGAGAATTCAGAAACCAATGTGGGATACCTGAGACCCTGTCTTAAAATGAAAAAACAAACAAAATCAATTAAATGACCTGTTCAAAGGAAATCTGTTAACTTATACTCTGTATAATATTTTCCATAGTTGGAGAATTATTAAATAATATCTCACATATTTGTTCACTCTACATCTATAAGTGCTAAGTAGCTATGGGGAAATTGCCACCTGTTTTATTATACATCAGATCAATGAGGATGGATGGTCCTTTTCTTTGGAAAAGCACCAGGCCACAAAACAGCCTCTCTATCCTTAACTTTAATAAACCCCCAAACCTGAGGTGTGGCTCAGGAATAGAGTGCTTGCTTAGTATTCAGTAAGCCCCAAATTCCACCCAGTTCTATAAACTGAAAATAGTAATAATGGCAATAAATGAACAACAATTATGCTTGATTGTGCTTAGAAACTGAAGCTAGAGAAGATGCTCAAGAAATAACTGTATACTTTGTTTTTATGGATTTTGTTGTTTCTGTCATTTCACTATAGCTACAGACAAGCAAATATACACCAACAAAGTAATACAACCATTTTCCATAGTGGAGGTCAGATACTTGCCATCCCTTTATCCAGCCATGATAACAACTATCCTACTTGAAAAAATACTAGAAGTCTCACAGCCAAAAGCACCTGAGTTGTCTGTTTACTTAGGTTTAGTTAGTTTATATTTTTGAGAGTGTCACCTTATACACTCTAGGCTAGCCTGGAACTTTTGCTCTTCTTGCCTCTGAGAACTAGAATTACAGGCATGTGCCACAATGCCCAGTATAAACTGAGTTAGTCAGACATTTCATAATCACATTAATAAAAGCATTAACAATACAACTTCATTTAATTAAAAAGGGTTTGAATTTAACTACCACAAAAAGGCTATAGAAAATTCACTTCACTGGAACCTATTTTAAAGAGTGTTTGTAAGGGTTGGGTTATACAAGTATCTTGAGTGGCAAAGACAGGAAGATATTTAAGCAGGGGGGAGAGGAGCAAATATCAAGAGGGAGGGAGACACACTAGGCAGTTCTCATAACATGAACACTTTCCTTGCATAATGAAGCAGATGATGCAAACAAAGGGAACAAAATGCAAGGTGAAACTCTTTTTAGAAAACACAGGTTCTATATGGTTAAGAGGTGTGTTTGCTTCCTTCCCCAAAGACAAGAAGAAATTAGTAGTAGCAAACTTGATGGGACTAGTACAAGAAAAGGTGACATTTATTCACTCTCTGTGACTGACTGAGCAGACATCTACAGTTCTACTGATATTACCTCTCCCTGCCCCTTGGTGAGAAACCAAAAGTGCATTTTCCTAGGCCAAGTACCCAGCCCTGATAAACAGGGCATCCTCAAAACATAGCCAAGGGTGGGGACAGAGACCTCTGAGAGTCACAGGTCTCCTACAAGTAATAACAAAGGTAAGTAACATGTTGGACATAACCAAAACATGGGCCTCCTGCCCAGGCAAATCCATTGAGAAGTTGCCAGGATCCCTGGTGTCTGCTAGGCTGCAGGTCCTGGCTCTCCCATATATCAAGGGAGAATACTCCATAATCTCACGAGCATACTTCTCTTTACAATTCAAGTGTATATAGAGAAATCTTTCTTCCTAAAGTATCTTATGTTATCTTATCACTAGTAATCCTTTTAAAAAAGAATATAAGTTAAGAAAGAATATAGGTATAGAATATGACTCTATGGTACAGCACCACAAATAAAAATGTAATCTGCATTGTTAATGCTACAATTTACACCTTAATTCCTCAGATCTCAAAATGACATAATCTGTAACATGTAAAGCTAGTTATACAATTTATAGTTCTCTGAGACTATAGTGTCCTGGCATACATCTGCAATCTCAGACTTGGAAAACAGAAGTAGAAAGATCTCATGTTTGAGGCCAACCTGGGCCTAGTAAAACTTTGTCTCAAAACTAAACAAAAGGGGCAGTGGTGGCGCACGCCTTTAATCCTAGTACTTGGGAGGCAGAGGCAGGTGGATTTCTGAGTTCGAAGCCAGCCTGGTCTACAGAGTAAGTTCCAGGACAGCCAGGGCTATACAGAGAAACCCTGTCTCGAAAAAACAACCACCGCCACAACAAAACTAAACAAAAAGAAACAAGTTCCTTTAGAAACTTGAAATAAACAAAAATAACAAATTCTCTTAATGCCTCTCTTAGTATAGTAAATATGTGTCTCTTAATATATTAATGGAGTTGGGATGGAACTCAATAATAAAATGGTTACCTAGCCTCAGCAAGGCCCTGGATTCAGTCCTCAGCACCAGAGGAAAACAAAAGGCAAAGAAAGTATAGTGATAATTATATGCAAGAAAATGTTTTAATATGTAAAATAAATGTCTATTATTGTGTATTACCAAAAATTAACAAAAATAGTAAAACTAATGAAAACTAAAAGCCATTTTAGTTTTCAAAGTAATGTCTTTTTTACTCAGTAAGACTTATTAGACAATACTTCTGCCAAATTGAACTTTATAAACATCATTTGCATGCCTTATAGTATATATACAGCCTTCATAAACATCTAGTTCTTTATTTTTTACAATGCAGAAAGAATGAAAAACAAAAGTCTTAAGTTTGACCTAGAAAATGAAATGTTTCAGAAACTCATCTGATTAAATTACTTAAGCTACATGTAAGTCCACATTCAAGATAAAACACTTATGAACTATGTGGGTTTGCTTCTTTTGTTGACTTTCATAAAGAAAATACTGAAAGAACGGCAAACAAATCAAGGTATAAAGTTCAACATTTTTGCTTCAACAAGTAAATAAGCACAGTAGCATGCCCTCAAAAGCTCACAAATAGAAATAACGCCCTTAGCCATTAGCAAACAATAGCAAGCTACCCTAAAGTATGGATTTCACTCAATACCCCTAGAAACTCCACACCCCTAAGAGTCTGTATTCTGGTAGAATTCCATCAAGGAAAGGCTCACTAAAGAGGAGGAGAGGAAATAGGAGACAAAGGACCTGTTGCTGTGTCAAAACCATCTCTCCTGCCATACCACTCCAAGTTGTTACTCACAAGAACATTTGTGCTAATAATTAGCACTGAGGCACTCCAGCCACCTCTCAAGGCTAGTTCCATGAGGCCAGGGCAGAGGAGAGCACAATAGAGTACCAGTCTGAAGTTGAAGGCAATGAAACTCTGTAACATCAGAGAATTATGCATGCTGCAATAAACTTGCTGCCAGCAAGAAAGACTACTGCCCAGTTTTTGAAGCCTGCTTTCTGCAAAATGTGTAGTCATCTGATGCAGGCTGCCTAACCGTTGCAGCTTCCAGCAAAAGAAAAGCCTCCTCTTTGGTGTTAAGCTGCTACTGAATGAAAGCTTAGGAGATATAATTAGATTCAAAAGACGGTTTATGGCTACCAGCAAAGACACAAGTGACATGAATCAATCCTACTTGGCTTGTCCCCAATAAAAATCAATCCTACCTTGGCTTGTCCCCAACAAAATGGCATGTAATCTAGGACAGGATCACAAGAAACTACCAGAGTAAGATTTAAAATAAGGCAGGTATACTTTATTGTAAAGAAAAAAAAGATTGGGCCGGGTAGTGATGGCGCACGCCTTTAATCCCAGCACTTGGGAGGCAGAGGCAAGCGGATTTCTGAGTTCGAGGCCAGCCTGGTCTACAAAGTGAGATCCAGGACAGCCAGGACTACATGGAGAAACCCTGTCTTGAAAAAAAAACCAAAAAAAAAAAAAGAAAGAAAAAAGAAAAAAAGATTGAAAATATATCAACCTTATAAAAATAATTTATGGCATAATATTTAAAAGAAAATTTCCAAACCAAAAAAATAAAAAAGCCAGGCTGTAGTGTTGCATGCCTTTAATCCCGCACTTGGGAGGCAGAGGCAGGCGGATTTCTGAGTTCGAGGCCAGCCTGGTCTACAGAGTGAGTTCCAGGACAGCCAGGGCTACACAGAGAAACCCTGTCTCGAAAAACCAAAAAAAAAAAAAAAAAGAAAAGAAAATTTCCCTAGGGTTCATGCGTAAAGTTTGATGTGGTTTTGGTACATATGCTAGGTAAGTATTCCACTTACTGTATCCCTCAGACTTTCTTTGTGGTTATCATTTTGAGACAGCATCTCAATAAACTACCCAAAGCGTCATTAATCTCATTCTAGACCAGACTGAGCTTTCTAAGTCATTGTGTCTCTGCCTCCCTCTGTTTTTAATCCAATTGAGTGGCCAAACCAATTCTGTTACCCAACAAAAAAGTCTATAGCCTTCTGTGGAAACCCTAGAGCCCAGATCCATGCCTGCCCTATCCATGAAATCACCAGGTACAGAACTGTATACTGAGGAGATCAAAGCAGGTGACAACTCTACAGAGACAAACAAATATATACTAAAAACTACTGCAAAGGGACACACTGAAACATCAAACACCTTGGAAACCAAAGAACAAGGTAGGCATGCTGGACTCAATATGTCACGGCCCCACGGATCTGGCTCCTATAGAGTCCCCCAACCCTACTGCTCATGAGCCCCGAATGCCACCTGGACATCATGAAGAAGAACATGTGCTCTTGCTGGAGATGATAGTTGAAGTTCTTTTCTTCCCCAGCTAACCCTGAGAAAAGTAACCATTCTCTTTTGTCTGTGGAAGAATCTTCACTGGGGATACAGATATCACCATGTCCCTTCAGGCATTACAGTCTGGGCACTGCTTCTCAATGAGGACAAGATTGCTGGGGCCTTGTGAAACAAGATGCCACTGCTTTGTCAAACTGGCCTATTGAAATATCATTCCAGTAGGCTGGTCCCCTGGTTACCTCACATACTAAGATAAAAGAAACACAGGAAATAAAAGCAGGGAGCAGCTGTCATTAAGGAGAGGGGAGTCTGTGCAGGGACAACAATTCAAATGTTAACAGCTATAAGCTATGAGTCACTTTCACAGTGACTTTTTGTGACCTAGACTTTGGGTGCTCAGACTCAAGCTGGGCCTTAGGTGCTAAGCACATGTTTACTATGGAGCCACCCCAGGTCTTTAAGTTTTTGTGAGAAGGCATGCTCCATCTTGGAACTCAATATAAAATATAAAATACTAGTAAATACTAACTAATCCACAGGTACAGAAAGCAGATTGAGTGGTTGCCTGTAGCACGGAGAAAAAAGTAAGTGAATACATGCTGAATGTTTAAAAACAACTAGTTCATTTGAAATGAAGCCTGTTATCCTGGACTGGTGCAAGGCTTTACTATGTTTCTCTTTAACATTAACAATAATTATTCACCATGCACTAAGAAACAGAAATAAGTCCAGATATTAACTAATTTACCAGCTTGGGAAATGTCTTCACATCTCTAAACAGAACCATGTCAAATCTGAATCATATATATCCTTATTACTTACAATTCATACAAAATTATTTTACAAAAATTTAAAACACTAAGTATGTTATTAAAATGTTTCAGATAAATGCTTGAATAAACTGCTTTGTTTTTAAAATCTTCCTATTTAAACTATTCAGTTTTATTTATTTAAAGCACATACTTGTCTACATGCCTTATTTAAAGGAAACAGTATATAGACTACAAAACCGGAGTTCTCCAGAACGGCTTCCATCAATTCTTAAGGAGAAAAGTTTAATTCCTCTTCCTGAAATCTTTTACATATCTTTCTGGCTATACCAGCCAGTAAAAGCTCTATGGTCTCCTCTCTTTGCTTCCTAAGTGGCACTGACATATTTTAAATAGGCTTTAGTTCATCTATTGATATCCTTTTTAGATATATAATTCCAGATTAAAAACAATCATACCAAGCACATTAAGAAATATATGTAGCAATTCCCACTTTACCTCATAATTATAGAAATGCAAAGTAAACAGTAAAACTATTTTTCTCCCACTAAACTCGTTGACAGAAACACACATGCACATGCATGTACACATACACATACACACTTAAAACACCAGATTTGACACCAAAAAGAAGTAGACTATGAAGCCTGTTCCATGTTTCTGTACATACTACCTTCTGATGGAAAAAAATTTCCCTTGCTACATTTGGTATGGTGGTACATGCCTTCAATTCCAGTATGCTAAAGGTAGAGGTAGGTGATCTCTTTGAGTTAAAGGTCATCCTGGTCTACAACGTAAGTTCAAGGCTAGACTCTGTCTCAAAAAAAGAAAAAAAAAAAAACCCTATGCTAAGAATTCAGATGCCCAGTTGCAGGAATCTGAAATTTGTATCTTCCCCATTCAAAAGTCAAGTTAGTCAAAGAATGTGAGTTCTAGCCCCTCACAACCAAAGAGTAAAGTTTAATAGACAGTGACAATTCTCAGAGGCAATGTGTCACACCCAGTGTTACCTCTAGGATTAGCATCCTCCCATGACCATCACTTGACTAAGACTAATTGTATCTCATAACAACGAAGTATTATTTCTGTACTGGATAGTTTTATGTCAACTTGCCACAAACTAGAATGATCTGAAATGAGGGGACTTCACCTGTGAAAATGCCTCCCTCTATAAGACCCAGCTTTACGGCATTTTCTTAATTAGTGATTTATAGGGGAGAGCCCAACCCATTTTGGGTGGTGCCACCTCTGGGCTGGTGGTCCTGGCTTCTATTTAAAAAGTAGGCTGAGCTTTCTTTTTTTTTTTTATTTTCTAAATAATATTTAATGAACAATCAAAAACAACAAGAACAAACCCCTGTTGCCTCCCCCCTCCCCATGCCCGCCACCCCATCCTCTCCCACTTATCAGCCCTGTCATTCCCCTACACTGGGGCAT
>JADRCC010148106.1:0-30869 GCA_019843855.1 Hylomyscus alleni
CCAGTGTAGGGGAATGACAGGGCTGATAAGTGGGAGAGGGTGGGGTGTCAGGCATGGGGAGGGGGGAGGCAACAGGGGTTTGTTCTTGTTGTTTTTGATTGTTCATTAAATATTATTTAGAAAATAAAAAAAAAAAGGCAAAAAAAAAAAAAAAAAAGGAGGCAGACCTCAATTAGTTCCAGTTGATAGTGGCCAGATGGTGATGCGGGCCTGAGATTATCAGATCTGGTTAATCAATAGAAGTCTGGATTTTAAAGATTACAAAATCATTATGGCCAAATAATACCTTGTATGCCGAGCACATTTAGATATCTGAAGTCTGAAATCATTAGTGAATTTTCCTTATGTGTCAACACTTTATGACACATTCAGGTTACCTGTCCGATCTCTGCTGTAGTGTAAGTTGTACCTTTTAAACTTTTGAGAATTTTGATAACCAGAAAAATTCTAAGTGTTTTACAATGACTTCTGGGGATCTGAAAGTATTATCTTACGTTATTTGGCAAGGTCACATCAGACAGAACTTCGGATTCCGCATCGATGATATGATATCCATTAGCTGAGCTGAAGAAAATCTTCAGTGTTTTCTCAGAACCAACAGCCAGGTCAACTGTCACTGGCTTAAGACCACGAGTTGGAAATACCTGAAAACAGAAAAGCAAATATGGCCCAAAGGCCAAAATGACATTCTGACTAAGGCAAACTTTCCCTATTCCTTTGCCATATTTACAAGTTTATAAAAGTCAGATGGCTTCTTTATGATCCTGGGGATTGAACCTAGGGCTTCATACAACCTACAATGAGCAAACTGTTATGACCCTCAGAACCACATACAGCCTTGTTCTCTCATTAGCTGTCCCTTAATTCTTGCCTTGAGCTTCAGCAAATGAAGGAGCTCATCTGGTCTCTTAAACCGGTTCGCTGGATCAGCTGCCTGTATTTTTGCCAATATTCGTATATAGGCTTCATAGGACATGTAGTCTCCTTCGGAGTCTGCTGATTGATCAATGCATACTTGGTAAGGAATGAAAAATGCCGTACACGTTAACCTAGGGTAGACAGACTATACTCTTTTGTTTTGTTTTGTTTTGTTTTGTTTTTTGGAGACAGGGTTTCTCTGTGTAGCCCTGGCTGTCCTGGAGCTCACTTTGTAGACCAGGCTGGCCTCGAACTCAGAAATCCACCTGCCTCTGCCTCCCAAGCGCTGGGATTAAAGGCGTGCGCCACCACCGCCCGGCCCAGACTATACTCTTAAGATTCCTAATGTTGATAGTCCAAGGAAACAAAAGGCCAAACAGGATTCATTGCTGAGATCAGATGATGGAAAGGACCGAGCATCATAGGATTCACAATAACATGGTCGTAAAGTGGGCATTAAGGATGCAGGGAGGACTTGGACGGAACAGGCTAAATGTATTGGTGGTACTTCTCTCTTTGTTTTCCAGTTCCATACTAGGTAGCGCTGAAAAGTCAGCAGACTCCCAAGAATTAATCCATATCCAAATGTTGACAGCTGAGCCAAGACCCAATTTAGGTAGACCAGATAAAGGATGCTATCTCTGCCATGGTAGACTATCAATCTAGTAGTCTAATATCTGTACTAGGAGTAGCCATATGCAGTATATCATGATCAATGTATACATGCAATGTTTGAGCTCAAAAACTAGAACATATTAATAGATCCTGATGTAACATACAAATGTATTTCATGAATACCTTGATCAGGATATGTTCCTATCAGCGCTCTGTGAAATTTGTATGTAGACCAAGTAGTTCAGTATCATTGAGACCATTTGTTAAAATCAGATTCTCAGGCCCCACTTCAGACACACTAACTCAGCCTGGGGTTGGGTCTGAGATCTAAACATTTAACAAAATGATCTCACTGATTCTTGATGCCTGCAACAGGCAAGATTAGAAAGCTATTTGGGTTTTATAGAAATCTATACTATTTAAATAGAATTCTGGGGCATTGTATGTAATTTATCCACAGTCCTTAATTTACAGGAAGTGAACAAAATCAGCAACAGTTTGTTTGGGCCACTAGATGGTTAGTTTCCATAGCTGATCCATATAGTTCAGTTTTATCAAAAGATGTCAAGAACACTGGTAGGCCTATCCACTATGTCCCAGAATAGTTCTTCAGAGAAGCATGTTTCACACTGGAAGAAATATAGACCTCCAATCCCTTCCCCCGCACATCTGTTGTAATGATAGTTGGAACGAAGTTCTTGTCTTCTCCCCTTCTGATGTGGCCTCCTTAGTATCGCTGCATCTCTTCTTACCTTCCCTCTGCTCTCCACCCCCCACTACAAGAGAACAGAGATTTTCCCCACTTTAAGTCATTGGGGTGGCACCTGAAGCCTGTGTTTGGGCCTCTAGAAGAGAAGATCTTCATGTTGACTACAGGAAATGGGAGTGAGGAGCTGGTGGGAATGTCCTGTAAGGGGAAGGGTTAGGGAATTCCCTCATACTCTCCCTTGCTGTGGTGCCTGTGGATTGTCTAAAAAAGGGTTAAATGATAATTATTGACATGGTATATTCAAATTGCAATAACTGTAGCCAAATGGTATATATTTCCACATTTATATTCCAAACTACTATTTTGTTTGTAATGTCTTCTTAGGAGAAAAATAGCATGATGTGAATAAAATGGCCACTTACTTTAATGGCAGTGCTTTCATCAAAGGATTTTGGTGCCCATGCATACAGATGAATTGATGACTTCACAGCAACTGCAATATATGTTGTTTCTTCATGTTGAACTATAATGGCAACATACAAAAAAGTTATACCTCAGAATTAACAAGAACAGTCACGTGGTTATATTTATTATCACAAACAAATAATACAACCTTAAGAGCAAAAGCTACATTATTTGTAGAATAGTCACAAAAATAAAATATTTTTAAAACAATAGGAATACAAGAAAACTGAATATATTTGACATTCAGAAAATAAACTCCACACATATGAGCTCAGTGGCTTCAAAACAGTTCAATAGAGAAAAAACAAAAACAAAAACAAAAACACAATGCCTTAACCACATGGTGCTGAGACATGGTAACTATAGGCGAAAGAATAGAGGAGAAAACTACCTTACAGCATAGACACAAATTAAGCCAATATGAATCAAAGACCTAAACGTCAGAGCTTATGCTATAAATGTATAAGCAGTAAACAAAACAGGGATAAATCTTAACTTTCTAAATGGCAAAGTATTGTTACATTTGACAAAATTTATATATAAGTGGTACAAGAAAAAAATAAATTAATTAAATTAATAAATAAATTACTGAATGCCTGCAACAGAGGGATTACGGGATCCTTTGGGGAGCCAAAGATGACCATTTATGTAAATAATATCATAGTAATAGCTATTTAACTCTTCATTTTGGTTTCTATAAAACCCAAATAGCTTTCTAATCTTGCCTGTTGCAGGCATCAAGAATCAGTGAGATCATTTTGTTAAATGTTAACAAAAATTGAAAACAATTCAGTTGTCTACTCAAAAAAATACACTTCACAGTATGTGAATAACTTCAATAGAGCTATCAATAAAGTAAGCATTGTATGAAGCACATGCTTCTTTTATGTAACATCCTCTTCTTTGGCTGGAATATGGATTGCATTCTGATTCTCTAATATTCTGTTTCTTCATCAGATTCTCGTTCCTCCTCGGGTATCTCTCCTACTATTCTACTTGTCTATGGAATGGATGACTCTTGGTTTTCCTGGGTAGTAATACCATTGATTGGAATGGATTGGTCCATTTACCAAGAGTTCAACTTTCCAAGGTAATTACCTTTGTAAACATCTATCATTGAGATAAAAACTACCAACTTAATAAGTAGTTCTACAATCTAAACTCTTGGATTTAATATCTTTTACCTTTGGGGCTATCATATTTATATAAAATGATTGCAGGGCAGTGGTGGCTATCTAAAGGTAGAAGAGTTTCTATTGTACTTTATTTTCTTAGAACCAAATTTCTCCATTTATTGATGTTAACAAAAAACTGTCATTTATGGTAGAAATATTCTCTTGCAATTCATATAATGTGACTTCAGTAGTCTTTTACCTAGATTACCAATTCTGTCTGAAGGGTCAATTGTTTTAGAGTAAAAGGAAGCTGAGAGAAGCGGATTTGATTCAGAAATGGAAGAGAATGGAACAGCATTACTTTATAGTTGCGGACATCTGACAACAGAATTCAGAGATCAAAGGGAGTTACTACCGTGTTTACAGAGACATTCATGGAGAGATACAGGATATGAAAACATTCTATAGTGAAACATAAAATATTAGGAGCAAGAGTCAACATATCACAGAAAACCTCCTTTTCAGATTCACCGTAAAATTTCGGGGTCAGTGTTGAAGGGGTTCATAGTTTATTGCTATTCAGAGGAAAGAAAATACCATACACATCTCTGCAAGTTGCTGAAGATACATCAAGGACATTTATAGTGAGGAAAGAAATCAACCAAATTTAACACCCAGAGCAATTTTAGCCAATAGGTCTGATTATTATTGCCATGGAGGCAATCACTCTGAATTCTTTCCTTTCCTCATCTTGTCTTTTGCAATTATGAACCTCTCCACATGAAGGAAAGCAGAAACGATACAGCCATATTAAATATGAAATGGACGTACGGACACTGAAGTGTTCACAGCCAACCAGCTTATCGATAGCTTTGTAAGCTTCCTCCTTCTTCATCATCGCCTTCTGCCTTTTCTTACTTTTTGGATCATTATTCAGAATTTTGTTCCTCAGCCAAGACAGATGATACACGCGAAGTCTGTTCTTGTTCCCTGGTAGGAAAACATGATGGCATTTTAATTCTTTTATTTTCTAGAAATGTGAAGACGTAGGGTGCACTGCTCTTTAAACGAAATGTTCATGAAGTAACAGTCACTTTTAAAAACAGGCATATTAGTAGACTCTTCTGTCTCAATTCCAAGAAACAGTTGGGTTTTACTAGCTGCCTCTGTGCCTGTCTGAAGTGGATCTAAAATAATTCACTAAGATACATTAAGACTGTCTTTAGGAAACAAATCCCATTACTATTATTATTATAAAACTTTTAAAATATATTTATGATGTATGAAGTGGTATTTTAATTCATCTAGACATCAGGAAATGAGCATACTCATTACCTAAATTTTAAAATTTTATTTATGGTGAGTACATTTAAATTCTTATCTTCTGACTATTTTGAAATATATAATGCCCTATTCTTATTATGTTTACCTATTGGGTCACAGAACAACAAAATGTTGTACTTATTTAACCTTTGCCTATTATGTACATGTTGTTCTGCATCACCCATCTTCCCCCTTTCTATTAATACAGCCTTTAGTAACCATCAGTCTATTCTCAGTTTCTTTGAGACAATGTTTTAATTATTTCTTTTACTTTTTGAGATTATAATATAATAACATCATTTCCCTTTCCCTTCCTTCCTTCCTTCCTTCCTTCCTTCCTTCCTTCCTTCCTTCCTTCCTTCCTTCCTTCCTTCCTTCCAAGTCTTCCCTTATAACACTTTTTTCTCTCTTTCGCAGCCATGAGCTATTTGTCATTAATTGTTGTTATATACAGATATGTATATACATGGCTATTCATAAATATATAAATATAACCTGTTGAGAAAATTTTTATGTTCTACTCATGAGTGGGATTGTCTTTACTTTTAATTTCCTAATAACTAAATCTATCAAGTTCTAATAATTTACAAACTAAAGGTCCTATTATTGAATTTATTAATTTTCCTTAGCCATTTTTAAGCTTGTTAAAAAAGTTCCAGTAAGAATGATTTTTTTTGAGATCATGCTTGCCTGAAACGCAGAGATCCACCTTCCTCTGCCTCTTGAGTGCTGACACTAAAAGTGTGTGCCACCACACTCAGCCTACAAAGTAAAATTCTTAGTATGATCAGTTTTACTGTGTTTTAATAGGGAAAGTTTAAAGAAGTTTTAAGGTTCCAAAAAATATACTTATTATTACTTGATACTATTGAATAACTTCACATTGCATCCTTGAAAGATTTTTTTTTCAGAGTAGCCTTAGAAGATTCTCATCTGATGATGATGTTTTTTATAGTATTTGACACAAAAATATTTTGTAGGATGTGGGATGCTTGCCTACTATTTATGAGACCTGAGTCAAAGCCAAATCACATTTGAGTTACATTGAAGGACTGTAAAAAGGTATATCTGGGTTTGAAACAAAAGATCAAAAGCATCTCTCATTCGGATGTGTACCATCTCTCTGATACCTGATTGTTTTCAAACCAAGTGTTGCTTCTGTGCACCGGAAGCCGTTCCAAATGATTGGACATGAAATATGATGAAAATACTAAGAAGCCTGAGGTTTTAATGGGTTTTGGCCTCTAATCAAACTTGGAAGCAGAATGTTGCATCCAATAAGTGTATAATCTGGCATTTGCATACTAATATATCTCTAACATCTATCTTATATCTTATGAAGTACAAAACTCATAAATATCAGTAGTTGGAATGGTTTTATTTGATGGCCAAACCTCATGTTAATCATTTCCATTTATCCTTTTTGTCTTTGATTTTCAGATACTAAATCCTGTTTAGTGTTAGGTCTCAAACCCAGGACAAAGACCTAACTAAGGAGCTTATTAAGATATCAAAGCAGATACTGGCTATGGTGTTGTCCCAGCATTCCTTAGTGTCCTTTTGGGGAGCACATCCTGCCTACTGCTCTGAACTCTGCAGCTCAGGGGCTGGCCAACTTTTCCCCCAGCAGCCCTTCCATATATATAACTCAGCCATATTGGGTATACTGGTTCTTTTACCCTTGTGCCTTTTGGCCTCTTGACCTCTTGGCTGCCATTCAAGGTTCCCCTGTCCCCTCTTTTCATATGGTTCCACTCTGCTGGTCATGTTCACTTTGGACTCTCCCAGATGCCTCTGGCTATGCCCCTGGCTATGCTCTGTCATGTATCTATAATCAATCTCCTCCACCATAGCTAAGAACAATAATATCCTCCTTTATTTATCTTTTGCTATTCATTTAGTAGTCACAATTTAACACCGACTTATTTGCTTTTCATTGTCAAAGTTTCAGGCCCTGACTGATCAAGATTATGAAAATCCACTATGTTTGTGAAAGGTGTAGGTGTCTTTAGGGCATCCATTCTCGTACCTAACCTTGTCTGTATGCCCTTGTAATAAGGTGGAGACAGGTACAATTCTCTTTTTTATTCAAATAGTCATCCATTTGATTTTTTATTGTTTCAGACACATAAAAAGTTAGATGGTAGATATTGGTGTACTCCCTTGTGCATATGATTACAACTCTGAAGTTTTAGAGACAGCTCTGAAAGGAGCTTTCAAGGATGCAAAAGTAGTTTTCCTGATCTCCAACCTAGGTTATATGAATCAAAAGGATTTTGTTTAAAGTCCAAATGGATAAGAAAACACAGGTAGGAGATTCTGCTGTTCCAATTAAAGGTTATATTTAAAGTGTTTCCCTCTGAACACTTTCACCTAAGAAAGCCTTTAACCTACTTTGCAGTTCAATTACTCCACATAATTATTCAGTTAATTTTAGGTCTTAAACAAACCAGAGATGGTAATCAGCAGATTGAGCGCCTCCACGACTTGAATCTGTCGGAATGGTCTTCGCTTTATAAGTTTAACGATGTCTGCCTTTCCACTACGGTCCATCAGATACAGATGAGATCGGGTGCCTAGCAACAAATTGACTCCTATTCAAATAGAGACAAGGAAAAATGCTGTATTAGTTGATTGTTTGATTAGCGTGTATTAATCCTACAGAAAGGGGCTTCACTATGTTTTTATACTTAGCACAAAATTTAATGAAAACCATTCTCATTAATCCTCCTCCACCTTACTTTTCCTTCTCACTCTCTCTGGTTCTCTCCATTATACCTCTAGGGTCTTAAAATAACCTAGATTTTACATACAAGGCAAAATGTGGTATTTGGCTTATTTCAATAATCAGTTATAACCTCTTTTCCTATAAACAGGATTCTATTCTTTTTCACAGCCGAATAATACTCCACTGTGTATACATGTATTCCATATTTCTTCACGCTTTATCTATTGATTTTCTAACTAAATATATATGTATAATTACTTTTGTAATTTCATCTTGCTAATCTGTAAAAAGATGACTTTTATCATTTCAGGCAAATGTTTATCTCATACTATCTCAGGCCTTAATAATTTCATATTATTCAACTATGTACATGCCTATCAAAGTGTGTCCCCTAAAATGTATAAATAGATGTCCATACATGCAAATATTCTATTTTCCTGCCGTCTAATCTGCCATCTGACATAATGTTGTATATATCATAGCACTATTTTTTAATTGCCAAAAACATTTCTAGAATCAATCAGCTCTACTGAAAGTTACCTTCAAGCAAATTTAGTCTATACATATACAGTTAATTTCAGATCATTTTCTAGACATGATCTATATTTCTGGCTACTTGCCAGACTAAAGTGGCACATGCAATATTGTCTGAGTCACTAAAGTAGCAAAACCTTGAGCATGATGATTTTCTTCTGAGGGCATCGACCATAGAGTTACTTTGCTGCTTTCTAGTCTTCATTTTAAAAGCATGTCTTCTGTTCAATCATCCCTTAGGTGAAAATCTACAAAGTGTTAGCTTAGAAGGTGGTGTTTACTTTGGACCTCTCCCCTGGTTGTGTTAAGTTACTATATAGCAAAGTACTATGAAAACTAGCTTGGGGGCTGGAGAGATGGTTCAGTGGTTAAGAGCACTGACTGCTCTTCCAGAGGTCCCGAGTTCAGATCCCAGCAACCACATGGTGGCTTACAACCATCTGTACTGAGATCTGACACCCTCTTCTGGGGTGTCTGAAGACAGCTACAGTGTACTTACATATAATAAATAAATAAATCTTTTAAAAAAAGGAGACTAGCTTGGGACAACCTATAACAAACAGTTGAAAAAAACTTGTTAAATTTAAGAATTTATAGAGAAAAATTATACATACTCTAGACTTAAAAATTGTAAGACCCTACAGAACTCTTATTACAGAATGTAATAAGTACATTCCATTAGAAAAAATTAAATGTGAATTTTCAAATAATTAGAATGAAGTCTAAGTTTGTATTTCACTCTAGTTAACACAAGCTAAACAAAGCATAAAAGTGAAGAATGGTAAAATGTTTTACTTCCACAAGCTTTGAAAGTTTTCTACACCAATATCAATTTTAAAAAAGTTATCTGTTCCTGAACATGTGGCCTGACTGCCTAAGGATTCCACTCCCCTAAACAGACTGCCTTATCTGGCCTCAGTGGGAGAGAATGTACTTAGTCCAGCAACAACTTTTAGGTACAGGATTGGGGAGTGGGCAGGGCTGAAGATGACACAGGTGAAGTTGGAACCCAGGGAAGACTTGCATGAGGGGACACTGGGAGGAGGGTCTGGTATTGGGGTGTAAAGTGAATAAATAAATAAATCAATTGAACCCTCAGTTCAAGAAATCAAACTCACCCCACAGAGAGCCACAGTAGATCTCAGATGAGAATTCCTTTTCATACACATGTATTAGTGGGCTGTTATATGCTGAAAGGAACGAGAATGGGTTAACATTGACTTCACATTGTAGCTTAGGTGCTTTTTCAGGCACCTCAACAAATTCTGCATATACTGTAAAGGGAGAAGGTATCGAGACAAATCACGGGTCTCTATACTAAATGTGCCAAGTACTTCCATCATGTAGATGGCCCTCAAAGTTTGGTTTCCTTATTGCATTTCATCTTTTATTTAAGTTTTTGTAAATTCTTAATGCATTAGAAAATACAAATTATAGTGGTTAAAATACATTGCTGAGTATGAATGTGATTTGTGGCTTTTATAGTAGTGCAAAACCAGGAACTGAGTGAAGGACTAAATTTCTCAATTGCAGGTCAAATCTAGTCACCAAAAAGATTGACTGACAGGTGGGTATGATAGCAAGGGTCTGTGATCCCAGGAAGACGAGGAAGTCAGTGCCAGTAACTACTATAGAATGAGCTCAATGCCATCCTGGTTACATGAAACTTGCAAAATTCTAAGGAAAAGATATATGTATATGTATGTGTATATGCAAATGTATACCTATGTTTAATTTACTTATTTAGGCACATAGGTTGGTTTTCTTCTTCTACCATGTGTGTTTAGGGGATTAGACTTAACTTGTTAGACTTGGTGGCAAATGCCTTTACCTTCTGAGTCATCTTGCCAGCCTGAGGAATAATTTTTTTAAAGGATGCATAAATCTCGGTTTGTACCAAATAAATATTCAATCTCTTTGATTCGTCACACATCATGAATTATGGCATAAGCAAGTAGAAGCATTCATCGTTGAAAGATCATAAGAGAAATACTCACAAATGTCACTCCCAATATCAGAACCCCTGGAAGATGAGCGTCCCATAGGAAAACCCACTGTTGATACTGGTCTGTCATTGTTTTGCTCGCCATCAAGGGATGTGATGTCCAAGGCAATTGAATCTGAGGCCTCAGTTCCACCGTCTGATTCCTAAAGGGAGACCAAAGAAAGACCCAACTTTTAATATATTTGGAAAAAAATGCTATGGGTGACTTGAAAGTTTAAATGCAAAATCTGTAATATATATACATCCTTAAAATTCCGTATCTACTAAAAATATTCAGCAGTATAATCTGAAAAATAAGTTTATTATTGATGTTATTTGAAGGGAGAAATAGAAGGGGCACTAAATGGCCAAATATACAATTTCTGAGGTAATTTTTGTAGAAGTAGACTGAGTACTGTGTTAGTAACCTTAATTATGCATCTCCATGAACAGTTACTACAACACAATGCCTGCCGTAAGTGCCATTGCCTCTGATTCAGTTATAAGGAAACCAAAACTTAAAGAAATAAAAAAATTGTTTGGGTCAGAGAGCTGGTAAGTAAAGGATCTAAGTAAGGCTTGAAAGGAATCTGACCACAAAGTATATGTGCCAAGTAGTTACATTGAAAAAAAAAAGTACAACATGAGGGTATTGCATCTGTTAGTTTAAGATATCTACAGACAGCTGGCACATGGAAGGTTGTTCTTGTGAAGCTTAGGCCAGCCTGAGCCTACAGAGATAGGCTCTGATCCTAAAACTGTAACAAAACAAACACAGCAGAACAAAACCCACCAAAAATGCATGGCTTAGAACAACTGCTAGCAAGAACAACCTCTGGAGACATGGGGTCAAATGATCAAACAAAAGATGGAAAACAAAACAAAACAAAACCCCCAAATTATAAAAACCTTAGAGTACGCATATTTCATTCTAAGTCTTGCATGCTTCCATTTAAGGAGTAGACACTTATGATAAAAGCCTCCAAATGTGTCAGTAGTATATTTTATCTGTGGAGGGAACTGAATATCAGGGGAAGAATTGGGAATTAATTATTTGGGAAGGTAAAAATCTATCGGCCTAGATGTCTAGAGCTGGAAGTGGAAAACGAAAATGTGGTATATACATATACACAATAGAATTTTATTCAGCCACAAAGAAAAATGAAATCCTGAAAATTTTAATTTATTGTATGTGAGTGGAAATTTTTATATTAATGGGTACAGTTTTAATTAGAATTTCCTATTCTTTATGATACACATATAGGTCGTAGATTTTAATTTATACATATACAAATATATACATGTATGTACGTGTATAGTATAGAACTAGAAGTGATTATGAATTAGTGGGAGAAAGATTTTATGGGAGAGTAATGGGGGAAAACGAGCCAAGAGAATATGTATGACTTGAGAGTTAAATGGAGGCAAATAGGATACAATTGAGGGGTAGGGGAGGGAAAGAAGAGGGAGACCAACAAAGTTGAAGGATGCATGAAAGTGCCATAATGAAATCTATCCCTTTATGTGCTATATAAATACAGGATGCTAATGACTGCACAATATTGTACATGTCTAAAACGTTAGCAGTTTACAGACTTAACACGAAAAATTCCAGTATTTGTAGTGTACAGCTACAAAGAATCTCACCCTTTCCTTAAAATACTATCCCAAGTGTATAATCTGACATAAAATGACAAAATAAATCAGGTTCTTTCCCTTGGGAGTACATAGAAAGTATCACAGTGTATGTAGTCAAGATTGTATGCACTTATAACTTAAAGAATTTCAAGATTTGAGAAAAAAGATTATAATCAATGTTAAATAGCTGTAATGTTACACGTGTGTGGACATACAATTACAAGAGAAGTATATATTCATTATATTATATATTACTATATATTACTCACCTCTTGTTCATGGACAAAATCTGGGAATCCATGTGGCTCCAGTCCGAACGCTCCGTTCTCTTCATTGCTCCCATTGGCCTCCCTGTATCCGTTACCTCTTTGTCCGCCCTCATTGGCTTCATGTCCTTCCTCATTTCCAAAGGCTGCACCTGCTTCACCGGCAGCTCCTCTGGCTTCATCATCTCCATTGGCTCTGAAAGCGCCCTGGTTTAGATCACGCCCTTCATTATTACCGTTCTTCAGGATCCCTGGTCTGCGATAATTTTCTCTGATAACAAGGAGAAATTAATGAAAAGAGGCCATTTAATGTGAGCACAAAACAAAGTCACAAAAGGAAAGAAAAAGAGAAAAATTTTCACACACACACACAGACACACACACGTCATGTTCAGGAACGTTTTTTGCTTTTTGTGAATGCTTTTGGTCCTATATAGACATGAAAATTTCCCAATGCTTTGCTTATACTAAATAATGAATTAGCAATGTTAAAGTCTGTGTCATCATTGTGTAGCCAGAGGAAAAAGAACTACATTTTATGTCGTTAGGTACACATAACTGGGTAGCTACAGAAAATACAAATTTTTCTTAAAGAGTTCGATAATTTACTAATAAATTTCAGTCACATTTAATGATCAACCTCATAGTAACATTAGAATCTTTCAGTATTTTATATTATGCTAATTTGAACATATGCTTTCACTCATTTACATTTATACCAACAGCCTGCTATAGACACCTTGGTCAACTATTCTCACCAGAAAGTACATGTAATAGAGGCTTCAAATGTTAGAGCATGAGTAAGAGAAACACACAATCAATGTTTATTTATAACTACTGTTTTTAAAATACCAGTACCTTGTTTTGCATGGAACACACTATTAAATATAGGTCACTATATTTATTGTGATCATAAAAGAAAAGCTGTATTTGAATGAAACTTTTTATATTTTGGGGAAAAGTATGGAAGATCTTTTTGTAACTTCTACACCAATTAAATGAATAAAAGTGATATTAAGTTGATCAGATATGTGGAAAAATCTCAGTTCTCTGAGAAATGCTTAACTATGCTTGCAAATAGTAGTAGATTACTTCATTTTTTTTACCTTATTTCTCATTGTGATTTTATAGGGGGAAAGGGGATTTAGTGGGATTAATTTTAAGAGAAACATCATACAGTCTTTGTCATCAAGAAACTAATCAATAACTTTAAATTATATATGCATTTTATAATATATAAATATTAAATTCAGAACTAAGTGTTCTAACTTAGAAAAATTTAAATTACAATATGGAACATTTACCACTATGTAAGTACAATTCATTAATTCTCAAATGTTATGCTACATTTTGAAATAAACCAAATATGCCAATCATTCTGAATTCATACGCATCTACTGTTTAACGAGAGAGACGAACCAACCTTGGCCCGTTGCCAGCAGCACCAGGATTACCATCTACGTTTCCATCATCGTAGCCACCAGCACCATGGCCTTCATAGCCATTTGCCTGAACAAGCTGGTTGTTCATGTCATCATGGCCATTGGCCCCGTCACGAGGATCTTCATAAGCATCATCTGAGGCTTCTTCATCATCATCAATATTAGCATCAGCATCATAGAGTTCAACATAATCACCATCTTCTTCAGGTGGCTGATTGGGACGTGAAGGCGATATCCATTCATCCCAGAACATTTCAGAGAATGCATTATAGCCTACCCAGTCATTTGTCAAGTACACAGGGGGTGATAATTTTCCCACTTTAAATCCATCTGGAACCTGTGTGTACAAGAAAGGTTAAGGTAGTCTCTAATAGCTTCTCTCTCTCTTTCTCTTTTAAATCTAGATAGGAGAACTTTCCAAAATGATGTTTTGAAACATGTTAACATCATATTCTTTGTTTGTTTGTTTGTTTGTTTTGAGACAGGGTTTCTCTGTGTAGCCCTGGCTGTCCTGGAACTCACTCTATAGATCAGGCCTCGAATTCAGAAATCCACCTGCCTCTACCTCCCAAGTGCTGGGATTAAAGGCGTGCACCACCACTGCCCAGCTACATTATATTCTTTATTGAAAGAGATGTCTACCCACTGCATAGAGAAAAAATTGTAGTGAAATGAGTTGCCCAAACCTGAACATTTTGTGGTTATTAGTAGACTTTGTAGATTACAAGGCACAATTTACTTAATGTTTTAGTAGTTGCCTGCTGAGGAGTAGACATTTGTGTTTGATGTCAGGCAGTATGCTCCAGACAAAGCCAGTTATTTCCTTTTGTTTTATCCTATCAGTGAGATTAGGGTATAGCTCTTGAAATGCATAGGCTCTTTTCTCTGGTTTGTCTCTATAGGCCATACATTATCTTAAATTACTTCAAATGTCTCCAAAAATCAAGCAAATACAAATGTAATTCTGATGGTAGGTATAGACATATGTATGATAGAGTAGGGATATTATGAAAATTAAATAATATGCTCTGAATGCACATTGAAAATTTTTAGGGAGGCTTTGTACTTATAAAATCAAAAGACAGTATTTTCTCCAACATTTTATTTGTCTTATTATCTAAGAAATACTATTAAGCAAAAGTTGAAAATGTGACTTTTAATCATAGATTAGTTTGGATGTATCCATTTGTCAATGTTCTTTCCTTTCTATTCTATTTCTATTTTGTGTGGTAATGGGATTGAACCTAGAGGCCTGAGTATGCTAGGCAAGTGCTCTACCACCAAGCTATATCTTCAGCACTTCTTATCAGCACACTATGATAAAAAAGTTAAAATACAATATTGTTTGTTCTTTCCCCATTTCAATTTTAACTTGTAAATTTTGTGTCCTGAATACTTGCCCAACAATATGATCTTTTTATCAAGACTAATACAACACATATAAACTCTCAACTCTTTTTGTGTATGAGTGGTTGCCTCTATGTATATATGTACATCTTGTGTATGCCAGGTATATGCAAAAGCCAGAGTAGGGTGTTAAGTTTCCCAGAACTGGAGTTACAGATGATTGTGAGTCATCTGATAAATTCTGGAAAACCAAGCCTTGTCATCGAAAGAGAAACAAGTGTTGAGCCATTGTCCAGTCCCTAACCCCAAGGTTGGAAGGTCAGAAAGAATAGGTCAAACTAAACTGATGTTAAAAATAGATATAAGTATATCATGATATAAACTTACATGGACATCAAGCAGTAAGTTCTGATCAATAGTAGAATAAGGGGGCGATGGCTGGGACTTCCTCCTAGCCACAGGACTCTCCTCCTCAGAAGATGATTCTATGAAATGCCAAAAGTACATTAGTAACAATAAAGACTTCACAATTGCTTCCATTTTTGTAGTGGGTCAATTCAATAGCTCACTGTTATTCTTTCATCCTTTATAATTCAATTACAGAAATATCACCTTATATTTAAAACCTACTGTGCCCAAGATCCCGAGTTCTGCTTTCAAAGGTAGACTCAAAACTTGAGCAGACTCAAGTTTTGTTTATGCTGTAGACCTACAAGGCATCTTCTATATTTAGTATACATTTGATAAATGTATGTAAGTGGGTAGACAGTAAGGCTAGTAAGCATGTAGATCCACTAGAATCCATGTAAGAGGGTAGATAGTAAGTCTAGTAAAGCACGTAGATCCATTAGAAATCAGATTAAGACTGAGAGTGCCAGTGTTCATACATACTAACCAGTAGGCAGGAGGTCCAAGACCTAATCTGAAGATGAAAAATTCTTGAATGTGTACTGCAATATCAAATATTCCCCAGTTTTAGCCCCATTAATATATTCCCAAATAGTTCAATAAAAATGAAGACTGAACTAATAAAAATTACAATATTTAACTATGTTTCATGAAACTGGAAACTTTAGAATACTGATTTGTGAAGTAACTTTGTGCAGTGATAGAAATATTCTGTATCTGTTCTATCCTCCATGGCCAATGAACGTTTTAGAGTACTGAAGATCAACCAGGGAATCTACTAAGCATTTAAAATGTGGCCAGTGCACCTAAGAAATAGACTGTTAAAACATTTATTTAATTTTTCTTTTAGTTTTCATTTTAATAATCATATGAGACATGGTACTGAATAGCAAGAGTACCCATTCTCCAATATGGAATATAACATTCTCAAAAGGTAACAGCCCTCACAAATCAAGTGGTTTTATTTGTAGGGTTTTCTTTGTAGGTTATTTGTGTTTATTGTCACATTGGACAGCACAATTCCTTTATGATGATATTTCTATTTAAAACAGAAATTCTTTCACTTGGTCAGTATAGGTCTTGAAAACTATGTTGGAATAAATAATAAGTTGTTTTAAAAATTCAGTGCAAATATTTAATAGGCTCAGAAATTAGTGAGGTCTAGATGAACGTATTTATTATAAGAATGCTTCCCAAAGTAATGTTTTTATTCCTAGGGATATTAAAGATAAATACCACTGCCTCCTCCTTTATCTGTAAACTTACTATATATAGCCAAAGTCTAGACCCTACAAATAAACCCCCTTGCATTTGTGAGGGCTGTTATCTTTTGAGAATGTTATATTCCATATTGGAGAATGGGTACTCTTGCTATCCAGTACTGTTGTAACCTTGCTATTTATTATTTATTCAGAAAGTAACACTTTCAAGTCTTTTAGAGTGAAAGTAGACCAATGATAAAGGTTGAGTGTCCAGTGACTTCTCTGGCATCTCTACAGTAAGATGATTTCCTCTCTGGGGAAGTCAAAGCCCCTGGGAACCTCACATGGCCTGTGTCGTATACACAGCAGAGTCTCAGATCTAAAAGGCTTGGTTATTTGCACAGATATTACTGCTTGCTTCTCCTATCAATGTTGATGAATCATTTTATTTCAAAAGGGCAAGTGAATGGACCATAAAATTTATGTGTTTGCCATGTATTAGCAAGTTTGTAGCTGACCAAAACGGAAGGAAAACATTGCTAAAATTTGGCCTGATTTTTTCAAAACAGGATTTCTATGTGAAAATACACTATGAAAACAATTGTTTCATTATATTACTCTGCTAAGATGGACTAAGGTCTTAAAATTCAGGTATTTGAATATTTGGTCTTCTATACCCTCATAATATAAACATTTAACAAAAATCTGTAGGCTAAATTTTTATAAATAATGTGAGGGCTTGGTAAAGAAATGTCTTTTAGTGAAACATATTTTGGATACTTAAAAGTGAAAAATGCCCAATTTTATGACCAAATGCAGAGTTTTTACATTTTTCATGTTTACAAATGCATAATATTTTTAAAATCTCTGAAATGAACACCACTGTTTGATTGTAAATCATACTGCAATTTTTGACGCTCTCTTCGTATTACATGATCAATTAATTTTCCATGTATTTTGAATAAAGCCACAAGTTTGTGATATTTCATAAATATGTAATGTTGAACATGTCATGTTTTAGAGAGGCGAAATCAAATGACAATGAAAAGTTATCCTCACAATTATTTGGATTAAATGTTGTAAAAGTAGCCTAATCCCCTTTGCTAGTTGAAGAATGGTCTCTCAAGGTTTCATGCATTATCTAATGTTGAATTCCACTCCTCAGGGGTCCCCACTGATTACTCAAACACTAAATGAATGTCTTGTCTCAGTACTACTTGGCCTACCTAACATTTTCCTGCATTCCGTTTTGAAATTCTTTTATACTTCTGAAATATAAGCTGTTACTATTAGGCCTACGTTGAAACTTTCAGTTTTGAATCACCTGATTCTGCTTGAAAATTCTGAGGATTTAGGCAATTCCTTGGTCTGATGTCCACAGGCTCCTGCACTTCTTCCAAAGAAGACTCCTCACCGACACTAAAATGACAGAGACCAAAGGTGTAAGGAATGTGTATTAAGAATCATGATAAGCATATTGGGAAGTTTTATCTTCATCTCTTAAAGCCATCTGTGAAAGAAACTCAAACCAAACCCAAAGAAAGAAAAAAAAAAAACTCTCCCATAGGTGTTATGGAAAGATATAAAGTCACAAGATTTAAAAAACTATGTCATAGGGCTATGCTTATCAGATATGAATTCTCTATCATCTGTCCATAGTTTACAGTATGTATATCTATACATAGTGTACAATTTCTTTACTTTTGATTTTCAGTTTATTCATATGACTTTTCTGTGAATATTTCACTATATTAGGTGAGTTTATAATTAGTAAGTCAAAATTAATTTACTTAAGGGGAAAAATTGTTTGGAACACTGATTAAAACCTATTTTTTCAGTGTGTGTGTGTATGTCTGTACATGCAACTAGAGGTAGAAGAAATGTCACATTGCATATGTGGAAGTCATAGAGGCAATTTGTGGAAGTTGACTCACTCCTTTGACCACGTGCATGTTAGGAACTGAATTCAGGGCAATATTGGGCTTGAAACGACATGTTCTTACCTGCTGAGCCATCTCACTGACCCTGTCTTAATATCTTAATATAAGGAATGGTCAATAAATATTTACTCAATGACTGACTTAAAGAACATAGACTAAAGTTCTCTCCACTGTGAAAGTCTGGTCTATTTTACAAATTATCTTTCAAACAGAAACCTAACTTATGGAACATAATCTTTGAAAATCACTGAAACCAAGAATGCTACAAAGATTAAAACTACAACAAATAGTTTCTATGTTGCATATATATTCATATATATATATGTGAATATGTATATATATATATACATATATACATGTGTATATATACATATATATATGCATACATATGTAATCTTATTTATAGGTCAATGATTCCTATATTTGATTGTGACTGCAGAACACTTTTTGGCTGTCCTATTTTATGGTATTAGCTTCTGCATTTATCAATAATTTCTCTTTTATTATGTTGTATGTGTGAGAAAATTCACCTGACATGTATGAAACCCTACACCAAAATGGATAGTATCAAATGAACTATTGTAATCACTTCTATTTCTATATTCTCAAAATTGTTAGGTAATTACTGAATTGAATCAATCGCATGGACCAAATATGAGCACTGTTAATGGAAGGTCTTGTTATTGGATTGCTGCAGTTAGGTTTTGAAATATCAGCCGATTTTGCCAAATGGTCATGACATTAGTGATAAGTAAGGTTTAACCACACACAAACATTAATGTCAAAGAAACAAAATTTTGTTTTATCAACATCACAGTTATTCACAAATAATTTGAAAACAGGAACATATACCTTGGAGAAAATTTCACACGGTGTGTACGATTCCGGTTGCAAGGAATAGGAGCAGATCTCTCTTGGACCTTAGAGATACAATGCAATTGATTGACCAAAGTTGTTACCATAAATTCTTTTGAGTTACTAATTTATTAGAAAATTGCTTTCTTCACATATATTTTTCAAATATATAACTTAAAAACACAACCTTTATAAACTGAAATTATTTTTATAATTATAACCTTAGAACTAATTAACAATAATTTCTGGTGGTTTCTTAGAACATTAGCATAGGAGTAGACTCTGGAAGTTATGTAATCAAAAGTTTTCTCTTTATTATTGAGTAACCACTAGCTCACAGAAGGATAATAACTCTTTAAAAATATTACAAAATGAAATCATGCCGGGTATTGGTGCCACAGCACATTAATCCCACATTCAGGAGGAGGAATTCGAGTTCTGAGTTTGAGACCAGCCTGGCCTATACAGAGAAACCCTGACTCAAGAAAGCAAAAAGCATCCTGCCCCACCCCCCACACCAAAAAAAACAAACAAACAAAAACAAACCAGAGAAGAATTTAAATTCATACTCATACCCTTCGAAACTAACTCTACATTTTTTAAGGTTATCATTCACACA
This sequence comes from Hylomyscus alleni, assembly GCA_019843855.1. Lineage (NCBI taxonomy): Eukaryota > Metazoa > Chordata > Mammalia > Rodentia > Muridae > Hylomyscus > Hylomyscus alleni. The sequence continues at coordinate 20,109 of JADRCC010148106.1, forward strand.
AACATCAATGTAGTTTTATTGAGAAAGTATGGCATAATCAGTGTTTCAAATACTTTTAGCCTCTAAGTCTATTATACTCATCCGAATGTAGTAAAATATTCAAGAAAAAGCAATACATATGATGTGGGCTTACATCAACGAAATAACATTCCTTTATGTTATCTGGGTGTTAAAGGACTACTTTACTTCCAGTAATTTTCAGCTATGGCTCCCAAAAGGCCATCTGACATGTAATAAGAAACTCACCTAAACTCTTTGGAGAGGAAATTGCATCATGTACTTAAAAACAAAAGCTGGGATATTGTAAAACAAACAAACAAACAAACAAACAAACAAAAACCCTCCCTCTAATTCCTAGAAATTTCCCTTAGCATTCATATATTATTAGTTTGTCTTATGAAGTGACTTATCTAATTTGTCCTTTTACTTCAACAAATAAATTGGTGAGGAAAGAAAAACACTGTTAGCCTTTCATGTTTGGCTAATGAGTATATAATGAATATAGGTTTTAGAGAATGCATGATAAGCATCTTCCTGAATAACCATTTTCTAATTTCAGGTTAGCCAACTGGCATTATACTGATCTACTCTATGCCTTTTATGCACTTTGTCTCAAGAACGTCCTATTTTAGTTCATTGATATTTTCACTTTTATTTTATATTAGGTCTTCCTTTGTTACAAAGCTGTCCTAAAACTTCTGAACTCAAATGACCCTTCTTCCTCTGCCTCTGCCTCTCCCATAGCTGAGTTTACAGTTGGGTACAGCAACCACAGCAGGGTCAAGAAGCTATGTGACACCATTAAATAAAATTTCCAAAATCACTAAGCATCTATAATGGTAAAAGATGAGAAGACATGGCTTAATATGAGTTGACTCTCTTTGATATGAAAAAATGGGAGAAGGAAAATAATTATGAGAATTGCATACATTAAGATGCAATACATTCCAATCCAAACATTGCTCACTGAATGTCTTAGTTAGTGTCAAACAGAAGGTAATGACTACCACTTGGGAATACAAGCAAAGCCATGTGTTAAGGCAGCAAAGGAGACACTATTGACTATTCTCATTAACTAACACAATCCAACTCATGATCTCTCTGTAAATATTTAGTATTTATAAATCAATAGTCTTAGTCACACAATATTTAGTTTCTAAGAAACTATTTTGCAAAAGCATTGACAATTTTTCATAGTGAAATTCTGTGAAGTATCTTGTGCTGATTGTGTACAACAAATGTGACTCCTAACCCACCATCACCAGAAGACAGTCAGGGTTATTCATTTATATACTAAATAATTCCAATGACCAAGAAGAATTGGGAATCCTGGCTCTTACGAACTAAGTCATGATAATGCTACCATCCCTGTATGAGAGGTGAACTCACAACGCCACACACATGTTGTAAATACTGTATTATTTGATATGGTCATCAAAACCGAAGTCACCGTGACGTCATTGAATTGTTCATGTGTGAGAAAATGAATCATAGACTGACTTAGATGTGTGATAGTCTATCAGGGACAGACAGAATCAAGGTAAAAGATGGGTGATTATGTTCTCCAGGGAGCTATTCCCATTTTTATATGACATAGTGTAGTTTAAAAATTCCTGAAGGGCCTTCTTAGACGAACTATGGGCATATGCTAGATATTTTAAATGAAATCAGTTTGCAAACTGAAGAAAAAAACTCCGGGAGGCCACTTGCCAGCAAGGATGAAAACATAAGCTCTCAATGGAAAATCAGAACGTGTAAATTAGTATCTGTCACTGAACATTTGACAGCTTATGACTACTCAGTTACATTTATGGTAAACATTGGTAATGCTGTTAAAATGCTGTTCTGATATTGTGAAATGGAATGTAAACATTTGGGAGAATCTATATACACAGTGAAGTAATGTTTTCCAACTGATGAACAGATGAATTTAGAAATCATATATAAGTGGAATCTCTATTCCAACAGGACAATGAATTTTTGAAGATACACAATATTTTACTAGCACTAGTTTAGATTCTATTTGTCTAGTTTGGACATGTTACTAGTGAGTATGCACAAGTATTTGAAGGACACTGAAGGAAAATCTACAACAGTCACAATTATTTGAAAAATTTATATCAAATTCCTCTTTTTAGCCATCTCTATACACCAAGTCAGCTCTTATACATGTATTTCAAGCAAAACAACATATGGTCACAGATTGAACTATGAAGTAGATATGAATATCCAGCTGTTTTCTATTAAGCAAGGCAGATTAAAAGGATCTGAAAATGGGAGACAATCTGTATAATAAAGTTTTGGGCAAAATAAGTATTTTTCAATTTTATTTACTTATTATATTAAATGTATTTATACCTTTTTGGTTTTAATTTTCAGTAAGTTAGATAGTGAATGACATAATGGAAAAGCTTTACAGAATTCTCAATATTTAAGATTATAAAGGGATCCTGAGACCATTAAGTTTAAGAGGCACTTTTCTAGGTACTTATTAATGTCATAACAACTCATATTGAGAACTTTACCTCATTTCCTGCAGGATTTGCAGCGTGTGGTTCTATTTGGACTTCAGCCTGAATTGAATGAAACACTTCATCATTGTCTGATGAGTCATCTTCTCTGTCCTTTGAAACAAAAAATAATATAAATATTTAAATCATTATGAGTGTCCAAGTGATAAGAACAGCAGAATCATCTTATTTTGTAACCATGACGAATAATTTCCAAAGATTTAAAAATTATTTAAACCAGCAGTTTCTAATAATTTTTGGTTAAGGATCCCTTTTAAAATCGTAAGGAAAAGTACAGATTGCCAACAGAAAACTGAATATAGACACACACATTTGCATACATTTTTGGGGTTAATTGCTGGTTTCCTGAAGCTTATCTTTGGGATCCAGATTAAGAATCTGATTTAATGCTTGATTAACACATAATCACAACCTAACTTTTCACATTTAGTAAGCTGTTATAACTCCAAAAATTGGTCCTAAGGAGAGGAAGATGTGTGATATAGAGATTCCTCCTAAATTAAGCTCTCAGAGTTTAAGAAATTGTCCAATCAAATGAATCAACCACTATTATCTCTTCCACATACAGGTTATAATGAAAATATATGCATCTGACATACTGGTATGGTAAAGCACTCAGACATGTCTATAAATTCTAATTAAATTTCACATATTTCAAAAGAACTGTGACTTTCTCTGTAGTATAAAGAATTTTATTTCCTTTTCCTTTATGTATTCTATAAAGGATATATATATATATAGATATATATATATATATATATATATATATATATATATATATATATATATGTTCATATGTATATATGAACCTAGGCTCATAGGATGGCTAACAATTATTAACCGACTTATTTCTATTTTGAAGTAGCTTCTCACATATATATTAAAAACAGTGACAGTAAGTATGTTCTTTGCTGCTAATATTGGGCATATTTCCAGGATAAATACAAGTCTTGTCCACTAATGCAAATCCCATTAGTTCTAATTGGTTAGAGAGCTCATTGAGAATAGTTATTAGCAAGTTATATGCCTTATTTCTAGCCACAAATCATGATTTCCGACTCATACAATTTTTATCTCCTTATATTCTGAGAGGGATGCATCCATTGCCCTTTTGGCTCATTCTCCTTTCCCTTTTTAAAATCCTTTCTTATGTAAATGTTCCAGGAAGTTACCAGTTGCTTTTGGCTTAATGTGCACACACCCAAATTATAACTTAAGTAGATATTTGGGAAAGGTTCATTTGTAATTACTACATCAGTTATTATTAAGTTGATGTGGTTAATTGTCATATAACATTTCCTTTTATTTAAATGAATACTGAAAATTATTAGAAAGCAACTACTTTCCTAATCTATAGTGACCTTAATAATTTGCTTATTAAACCCATAAACTATTCATTGTCAAATTAATAATGCCAGATAAAGTTCAATAAAGCCTGTCAAATTTTATCCACCTACACATGGGAGCTTTGAAGTTTTATTGACTGTTCTTAAATGAGAAATCAAGTTCAACTTGTTCCCTGGTCTGTGCAGTCATACTATTGAACAATTACATAAAGCATGGGAGGATCAAGAAGAGGAGTTATAAATATGACAACTATATACAAAGTGTTTTGTAAATGAGTTTTGTCATCATTTCAAAAGATATGTATTTACTTTTATCTTGTTTTATTTGTGTGGGTGGACAGTTTTTGTTGCGATCAGAAGAGGGACTGGAGTTCTAGACAGGTCTTTCACGTCATCATATGATACTGGAAACTGAAGCTGAGTCCTGTGAAAGTGTGTGCTCTTAACCTCTCTCTAGTTCTTCCTTTTGGTTTTTTATTTTGACCTCAACTTTAAAGTCCCAAAGTACAAATTAATGCAATTTACACAAATAGCGCAATCCTCCATCCCATGGCAAGAAGTAAAAAAACAGCAACTTCAAATTGAAAAAATATTTCTATGCGTGTGCTGTGTATTTACCTACGTTAATTCATGTGTAGCAAATGTGTGCAGAAAGCCATGGAAGACAGGTTCCAGGCTGTTAGGAGCTTCCATGTGGGGTGCTGGGAACTGAGCCTATGTCCTTGGCAAGAGCAGTAAATGCTTTTATCTGCTCAGTTGTCTCCATAGCCCCAGAAAGTTACATAGTAGAGACAGAAAATGGAGGCAACTTTGGAATCTTAAATTAGGAAGGTTTCAAATTTTCAGTGTTTGTATGCTATCCATTTACTGGTTAAGGGAATAAGTGGAAAAAGTAAAACAGAGCAAAATAAAACCCTAATAATTAAGCCACGACTCCTTTATAGATGCATTAAACCATTAGTTGCATTATGAAAGCAATTTTTCCTCTTTTGATCACAATTCTCTGGAGATTTCAGAATGATTCATTTGAAGTGCAAATTAGTAAAACTTTGGTAGAACATGGAATATTTGTTTCGTTTGTTTTCACTGAGAATATATGCTAGCTATTGCTTGCATATTTTCTCAGTAGTTTTTACTCGGGAAAAACAATATCAAAAATCTCTTACATTTCCAACTTGTCTCAGTCGCTCTTCATGCTGATTAAAGATGTCCTCCCATCTACGCTGGCGCCGTCTCCTGCTGGCTTCTAAATCTGAACATTCAAAATCTTCAAGTCTCCATAATGCCTTTGCTCTGAACCTCTTGGGTCTTAGTCGTTTTACTATTGCTTTCTTTAGACTAGAAACTTTGGACTTTTTCTTTGGTTTGGGTTCCGGTTCGGTGTAAAAGCTGTCTGTAGACAAGTTTTCCAAGAAGATTTGCAGTGGACCAAGTGGTTTGGAGAGAAAGGCATTTGGTGCTTGCAGCAAGTCTCTGGATAGTCCCTCTATCAGTGCTTGCACTGCGCCAACTGCCCTTGAGGCCTCTAGATCCCAGGCCTGGGCTTGAGGTACCTCTTCATTTTGTTCCCCTACTGGAATTAGCAGCTGTGTATCCAAATGGAGAGGCAAGAGCACGTGATGGTTCTGGGACAGTAAAGGCAGGAACACCTGGGCATGCACTTGTATGACCTCAGGTTCCTTCTCCTCAATCTCAGCCTGTGGAGGCTCAACGGCCTCTTCTTGAACCTCAGCTTGCTCAGGTTCCCTATTCTGCTCTGGATGCTGCTCAGGAGCTGGGTTCTGCCTCTGCTGGTGTTCAGCAGCCTGGCCCTGCCCTTGCTCTTCAGCTAGCCTGTCTTGCCCCTGAAATTCTTCTGGCACCTGGTCCAAATCAATAGGCTGGTCTGTTTCTAAGGCTTCATGCTGGGCCTGCTGTTCTTCGGCTATGGGGGCCTGTACCTCTGGAGAAGTAGGTTTGTTGCCCTGAGTAGGTAGAGGCATGAGCGCCTGCGCTGCTTTGCTGAGTTGGGGCGTTGCTTCAACCTGTACCTGTACTGGCATGACCACATGAACTGCCTCATGTAGATACTGTGGTAACTGAACCTGCTTTTGAAAAGGCTTAGGTATATTGTCCTGAGAATGTAGAGGCATGAACACTCCAGCTGCCTTCTGCAGTTGTTGAAGTTCTTGGTCCTGGGGCTCTTCTTCATCAGGTAACCACCTTGGCTTAGGGGGTTCTCCATATGGGACTCTGAGGGGTCTGCATCTGCTGCTGGATGGCACACTCAAAAGTTCGGGAGTGCAAGAAGGTCCTCTAAAATAAGCATACAGAAGAATGGCATATGATGGGTGTTTACTAGAACTAGGTCATGCCTGAGAATTGCTTTAGTTTTTAAAAGATAGACCCACCCACAAAGATAACAGATCATTCTGAACTCATTCTTGCAAAGTCTGAAATATCCTGTAGGTAACGTGTAATGCTGCTGATGGATTAAATCCTTACTGTAGGTTGGTATTCTACTTGATCATTCTATGGATATATGTCATTTCGGAATAGTAACAAAAATTCTCAATGTTTTCTCACAATATCTCATAGAAACAGAGGTATGGTGGGTTTTGTTTGTTTTCTGGTTTGTACCAAATAGGATTAAGTCATCATGTGCAGAAGACAACAGTATTAAATCTACTGTCTTAGGTAACATGCTATCATCTAATAATAAATTGAGTTTTCCCAACACACCTGAATCTCCTTGAGACGTACTGTTCGTTAATAGCGTCTTCTCCTTCGATGACCAGAGGTACACCTTTTGTATGAAAAAGAGAAAAGAATGTATTGCAAAAACAGCCTATGGTTCACCTTACTGACTTTGCAACTTTCTATGACTCAGGACGTAGAGTGAATTACTACGGGTAAAAGGGTAAGAAATAAGGGAGCTCTTTAAACATACTTTTCTGGTGATGTTGACAAATCTCTAGGCATAGTTTTGAAACACAATAGAGGTACCTCAGGCCTATTCATTTTTCTGGACATACGGAAAAAATTCTTAGCAATCTGATGGCTGACGTCAAGAAAAGGCAAAGTGAGATAAAGGAAGAAAAAGGACAAGAACCACTTGATGGTATGGATTTGACCTGTAGAACCATGAACACTTGAGCTACCCTATATGCTCACTGATGGTCCTGAGTCTGCTCCAAGAGAGGCTTAGTTATGTGTAAGATCCCGAGCCTGCAGTGACATAAACACCTTGGACATAAACCCTTAAAGTTGTTTAAGTGCTTTTTCCCTTAGGTAACCCACCTTGACAGAAGGGCAATCTACATGCAGGGTTCTAAGCAGTCTGCCTTTGCTTGTTTTATATTTAGTGTATTTAATGCATTCAGCTTCTTTCCTATCAACTGTGGTGTTATTACTGAAATGTGACGTCTTACAAATGGGAGAGTTCTCTGCCCATTTTCTGTGTTAAATAGCCTAGGACGGCTATAATTGCATTTGTGGAGAAATCACCAGTGAAATGGGACTTTTTCTGTAGGTAACATTTTTTGAAATCGTACACCTCTAGATTTCAGCAAATTATGGCTGATGTTCCTCTAGTGATTTGAAATGGCCTGCATGATGCTGGTCCCCATAACATTATGGTCAGAGGCACATAAACGAACCCTGTAGCTCCCCATTCAGAAAGAGGACACATAATTTTGTGGAGGGGAAAGCAATACTGCAGCCCCTCCCACATTTGATTTGATCTTAGTATGCTTTCTATCATTTTCAGGTTCCACACTCAGAGCCCTGTCTGTATTCCCTGAAATTAAATGCATACATTTCTAGAAAATATGAAATAGGAGCTCAGTAAGTAAATTATGCAATTTTCCATGAAATTTTGGAACTTACTATCTTCCTGCACATTGAGTAAAGTCATCTTGTCTCTCTGGGGATCAGGAAGTGTAAGCTGACCTTTGTGTACTTAAGTTAGCTTCTTTCACCAAATCTCAAGTTTGTGATTAGGACATAACATGAACTTCATATGGTATATACAAATTATTTCAAAACTAAGTCATTAAATTTTCAATTATGAACACATTTATCTCCAAAGTGTTGATTCCATTCGTTAGTAGTTCACTTAAAATAATTTAGCCATAATCCAAAATTCTGTTTGAATCTGAGGCTTTAGGTCTTGTAAATATGAATACTTGATAGGTATAATAGGAACAGCTAAATAACCTCATAGATAAACTCACATGGAAGACGTAATCGAATGAATTAGTGACATACAGCACTGAGAAACTGAAATGTCCAAAGGCTCTGGGATTGTCCCACACGTGTCAGATCTACTTGTCTACTTGCCATGGAGTTAAGGATAGTTATGGGCCACGTGACATAGGTGGTGGGAAATGAATTTAGGGCCTCTTATCTGCTGAACCAACTCTCTAGCACTCCCCCCGCATCATCCAAAACTTAATTCTTTAACAAATACTTTAAAAGTAAACACAATAAATACATGTCTGAATGATACAAAGCTTTGTTGCTTCTACCTTTTTTCTCTCTCTTTTGAATGATCCCAGTAAGATGCTTTGTCAAGGACTGCACCACACGTCGTTCATTTTTTATATTGTGGACAAATGGGTGATGAAGCATGTTTCCAGATGTAGGACGAAAGAGGAAATTTTTTATCATGCAATTTTCCATGAAATTCTGGAACTTACGGGACCTGAAAGAAATGAAACACAGAGATGAACGACACCATTTACTTGTGGCGCTGCTCCTACCCAACTACTGTGCTGCTTTCAATGTCAACGATTCTGAAAGACTTGTTAGAACTGATTGTCATTTCGATTAGGAAGGATTCCATGTCTTAACAATATACATGATACAACGATGTCAGGTGAACCTCAGAAATTGGAGTTGAGTCAACAGACTTTTCTACTCAATACTAGCAATGTCCATGAATTCAGCAGCAGGTACACAGTAAAGCTCACGTAATCAGATGCCAATTAAAAGATTCAGTGGGATTCCAAAAGAAGGTGTTGATAAACACTACAAAATAAGCTTGTAAAACAACACATGCAAAGAGATTCAGGCTAAATCTATGTAAAGTTAAACTGAACGCAAAGAAATCCCATCCATGAAACAATTGCCAGTTCTTACTAGTTACAGTAAGCAAGAGTTTCACTGGATGAAACTTCATAAAACACAATTCTCATGGTTGCCAGGTCTGCCACCATGCAGAGGGGTTCTTCAAGTCTGTGGATATTTTATTTAATGGGCCAACCAATAGGGCTGTATATCACAGTTACTGTCTAGGCACCATGACATACGTCACATATGGGTGTCATGGCTCCTTTCACCTCAGTGCTATAGAAGCAGCTGAAAATGTCCATTAACAAAAGCCACTATAATATCCTCATCGCATATTATGGGGGATGCTGTTTCTTTCTGGTCAATCACTTATATCTTGATAAAAAAATACTGGTCATTTAGACATCCAACATAAGACACTGGATTGCAGGAAATATTGTGCAACAAAAATGTTGAAATGAGAATGATCAAATCCATGAAAACTTCTTTATAAATCCATAATCAATATATTTAAGAAATTCCTGTTTACCATCCACTGGATTTGACTGTGGGGGCGGCTTCCCGTAGAATAACACAAAGGGCTTCCAGAGGCTGAAGCTTACACAGAGCTGTGAAGGGAAACAGATATGTTTAGGAAGAATGCGAAGAGGAACTGCAGAGCCCGCTGCACATCCCACAATCTCACTCACATATCCTTTTAAATAGTCACTAAGAGATGAACAGGTAAATAAGTGTATAATAACTAACGGCAAATTTTACTTTAATAGCAACATCACATTAAGTCAGTGTCTTCATTACCTGATCTAACAAATTAATAAAAAAAATGAAAAAAACCCAGCTATTAGAAAAATGACCAACAATATTTAAACTACTTTATATAATAGGCAGGGGAATGCAAAAACGGGGAAATATTTGGTGCAGATGAAATTAAATTCTCCTGGCATACAGGAGGAGGTTTTGTCCATATTCTGCCTTGTGTCTGGATTCAAACTGACACACACGTACACACACACAAACATGCACACGCACACGCACACGCACACACACACAAGGCAGAGTCCAAGAAAGACATCTCTTCCACGTATGCCCTGTTATTATGGTGTTTGAAAGCTACTGTAAATCTACCAGCCTTGGTATAAATGCCCCTATATTGCTTAAGTTCCCACCTATTACATAAGAACTGAAGAAGGCCTTGACAGCCAAAAGGTTCTGTTTTCTACTGTAAAAGCACCCTCTCTCCCTGATAAGCTTTTCCTCTGCCTTTTCTGTTTTTCTGGAAGACCTTAATGATGTACAAAAGATCAAAGGATGATAATTTTCTTACCAAAATCTTGGAAGACACCATCTGATAATTGTGGTTTTGGAAAACTATCTCCTCTAAGATGAAAATTATGAAAACCTAGAAGATTGCTATAGTGAACCTGACGAGTATCATTTTCATGCAGATTTCATACTCCATGCAAAGAAGGATAGTGGTGAAAGGGAAATGTTTGATAGGTAGGCAATCTAGAGCTGCTTATGATTAAAGCCATTTTTACTGTTTATCTAGGCAGGATGGCCAATCGCTGTGTGAGTTCAGAATCTCCTGGCCCTAAGGTATCTTTCCAAAGAAGCTTGTCATTTGCAATCTCTGTGCAAAACTCTTCTGCCCTCCTACTATGAGTCTGTTCTTCAATCCCTTTTCCTTCTATGACTTAAAATCTTAAAATAAAATTAATGGCAAGTATCATATTCTGAATTTGAAGAGAAGTAGACATTGAAGATAAAACATAAAATAATAAGACATATATATTTTTATATATATATATATATAAATATATATATATATATAT
>JADRCC010148134.1:0-10116 GCA_019843855.1 Hylomyscus alleni
TTTTGGTTTTTCAAGACAGAGTTTCTCTGTGTAGCCCTGACTGTCCTGGACCTCACTCTGTAGACCAGGCTGGCCTCGAACTCAGAAATCCACCTACCTCTGCCTCCTAAGTGCTGGGATTAAAGTCATGTGCCACCACTGCCCGACTTTCTATCAAGCTGTTTTACAACAATCCTTACGAGAGATATAGTCCTCTGGTTAGAAAATATGTAAGCTGACAGTCATGCACATTTATAAAAGACATGGTACAGGGAAGCAGTAAAGAAGAGATCATCTTTTGTAGGTCAACACAGTTGAGTTTTAGGAAAATCTATGAAATAAGAGCCACTTGGAAGGGGTATCATCCATTCCTCTCAAGTCTTTCAAAGACGAGTAAGAAATAACAAGATAAAAGGGTTTTGTGCAAGACATTTTCTTCTTTGCTCAAAAAAAAAGAATTCTGTCATCAGACTGGACATATGAAGAACAAAGAAAACATGCCATCTTACTCCTCAAAACTTTTCAGCATAAAGTACTACTGTCTTTGGAACTTTCAATGGTCTTGGTTAAGGTATCAGGTTCTAAGTTTTGTTGGATGCTCTAATGTTCATCAATTTGAAATATGTTGCAAGATTATGTCATTTTTCAGCTCAAACTTTCAGTGTTTGATAGCCAATACAGATTTGAAATGATGATCCATGGAAGGTATTTAGGAATACATTTTTTTTTTGTTTTTGCCCTAGAACCTTAGTTATCAGTACAGACTTGTGATTCTCCTGTCTCAGACTCCCAAGTGCAAGAGTTTATGCCACTGTGCCCATTAGAATTTAAGACACACATTTTGCGGGTCGAGTTTATGCACTCATATGTATGTTGATGTACAGGCATGGATGTATGCTTGCTTGTGGAGGCCGGGAGTCAAACACAGTTGTTCTTCGAAAGCCATTTACCATGGTTTTGAGACAGTGTCTCTCACTGAACCTGGACTCACAAATTATAGTCTATGTAACCAGAGGGCCCCAGGAATCCATATGTCTTAATCTCGCCATGGAGAAATATAAATCGACACTGCTGCTCATTTTAAAACACAGATTTCTGGGCTTAAACTTGGGTCCTTCTTCTTGCATGTGGAGCACTTTACTGATTGATCTATCTCCATAGTACCTGAGTTTAAGTAATTATTAAAGGAAGTTTGTGTGGTTAAGAACTTAAGGAAGGCTCTATAGCCTCAGTAATAGTGTCAGACCTTGGGACCTCCCCTTGAGCTGGATCCCACTTTGGGCCTGTCGCTGGGTCTTCTTTTCCTCAGACTCCTCTCTATTTCTGCCCCTTTAATTCTTTCAGACAGGAACAATTATGGGTCAGAGTTGTGACTGTGGGATGCCCTCCTTCCTCATTTGATCCAATTCCTTCCTGCTGGAGGTGGGCTCTATCAGCATTTCATCTAAGATCCCTCCCTTTGAGTCCTGAGAGTCTCTCACCTCCCAGATCTCTGGTGCATTTCGGAGGGTTCCCCCAACCTCCTATCTTCCAAGGTTGCCTGTTTCCATTCTTTCTGCTGGCCCTCAGGGTCCTTTTCCCTCACTCAATACCAGATCAGGTTCTCCCCTCCCCCCAACTCTTCCCCCACCCTGGTTGACTTTCCCTCCCAGGACACTCTCTCCTGCCCCACTTGTGATAGCTTTCTTCTCTCTCTCAAGTGGGACTGAGGCATCCTCACTTGGGCACTTCATATTGTTGGCCTTTTTGAGTTCAGTGGACTGTATCTTGGGTATTTTGTACTTTTTATTTTTTATTTTTTGGCTAATATCCACTTACTAGTGAGTACATACCATTCATGTTCTTTTAGAGCTGAGTTACCTTACTCAGGATGATATTTTCTAGTTCTCTCCATTTGCCTGAAAAACTCAGGATGTCCTCATTCTTAATAGCTGAGTAGTATTCCATTGTGTATATGAACCACATTTTCTGTATCCATTCTTCTGTTGTGGGTCATCTGAATTGTTTCCAGCTTCTGACTATCACAAATAAGGCCATTATGAACATAGTGGAACACGTGCCCCTGTGTCATGGTGGAACACCTTTTGGGAATATTCCCAAGAGTGGTATAGCTGGGTCTTCAGGTAAATCTATTTCTAATTTTCTGAGAAACCTCCAGATTGGTTTCCAGAGGTTATACCAGTTTGCAATCCTACCAGCAATGGAGGAATATTCCTCTTTCACCACATCTTTTCCAACATGTGTTGTCACCTAGCATGACCACACTCTGGAAGACCCAATAAGCAGCTGAGACAGCCAGATGCAGATATTTGCATCCAACCAATGGACAGAAGCAGCTGACCCCTGTTGTTGAATTTGGGAAGACTGAAAGAAGCTGAGGAGAAGGGCGATCCTGTAGGAGGACCAGCAGTCTCAATTAATCTGGACCCCTGAGATCTCTCAGACACTGGACCACCAACCTGGCAGCGTACACCAGCTGATATGAGGCCCCCAACACACATACAGTAGAGGACTGCTGGGTCTGTGTTCATTCAGAGATGGTGTACCTAACTCTCAGGAGACTGGAGGCCTCAGGGAGTTTAGAGGTCAGGTGGGGTGGGGGGTGGGGACATCCACATGGAGACAGGGGGTGGGGAGGAGGTGTGGAATGTGGAGCAGTCTGAGGGTGGACGGGGTGGGGGATGCAGAATAAAATATGTAGTGTAAAAAATAAATTAATTAATTAAAAAACAAGAAAGAAAAGAACTTAAGGAGGGATAACTAGCTATTTATATCACCTCCTCTCCATGGGTGGAAGCTCTGTTTTTTTCTTTTATTTTAAAGATTTATTTGTTTATTTCACCATCCCTGTCTTCAGACTCATCAGAAGAGGGCATCAGATCTCATTACAGATGGTTGTGAGCCACCATGTGGTTGCTGGGAATTGAACTCAGGTCCTCTGGAAGAGCAGTCTGTGCTCTTAACCACTGAGCCATCTCTCCAGCCCAGAAGCTCTGTTTTCTTTCACAGGATCCTGCTCATTGTAGTTTTCTCCTAATATTGTTGAGTGAATAAATAACTTAATTCCCTCCTAACAAATTGTGTCTTCTCTTACATTTAAAGAACAAGGCTCTTGATTGTGCTCTAGACTGATACAAATTGGTAACAATGCTTTTTGGGAAAAAAAATCTTCTGACCCCTGAAAACTTTCTGATGTCACTTTAACAGTTCTAAATTACTCTATTTCTACTCTAGGCACAGACAAATGAGACAGCAGCTTCACTTTATTTTTTCTTTCATAAACTATAAATCTCAAATTTCTTTAAAACCATTTAAAATAGAATCTTTTGTTATAACAAAGTCTTACTAGCTTTGATCTTTATTAAAGTGGAAAGTTGGATGAACTCATTCATATCTCAAGTGGTCCTTAAAGATCTTAAGGAAAAACCTACATAACATTGCCCTAGTAACCTGAAATCATTCAAAACCACTTAATTTACAAACAGGCACAACAATTACATCTATTTTCAAAATGGATAATTTATACTCAGGTCGTACAATTTCTTATATATCAAAAGTCTTATATATCAAATTTTCATGCATGGAAAAGGTCAAATAAATAAAGATCCTTGACATTTTCTACCTTGTTGATTGTTAAGAAAGAATAAGCAACCTGACATTAGAAATATGATTATTTTTCAAGCAACACTTAACGGTTGGCAAAACACAGTGTATATTCATCTGTAGTCTCTAAAAGTAGTTATGACTTTGCTACTGGATAATGAGTAATCATATTTTTCATAAAGCCACAAACAAGGTTCAATCAATGAAGAAAAGAATGCTCATTCTCAGTAGATTTCCTGTTTTCCATGTAATTATTATACCCTGATTGTTTAAAAAAATGTCAGTTTATGTAAAGTAGACAGATCTGATAGCTTATAGTTGCCCAGTGATCAAGAAACATACTATTTCCTAATCAAGCCAAAGAAACGAAGTTGATTGTTGAGATATTTCTGTCATAGTTTCATATTTTGGTTTGTTTGGTATTCAATTTTTCTCTCTCTCTGAGATAATTTGCCCCAAAATATTTTGATTATGGCTCTGACAGACTTTCTGTTTTTCCAAACAGGCTTTCAGGAAAATCCATATAAAAAGAGAAACACATAAACTTTGCCATTCACATTGAATTATCGCTTTTCTATAGCTGAAATAAAACACCATGATCATGACAACTTAAAGAAGAGAGAGTTTATTTGGGCTAATGGCTATTGAGGGCTTCAGTGTGGCGAGGAGAGTCTGGAAGCAGGTCAGAATCATATCAACAGAGCAATAAGCTCTGAGCTCATATCTTGAACCACATGCACAAAGCAGAGAAAACCAGTTGAAGGTAGGGTGAAGCTTTTAGTTGTTAAGTTTGCTGCCAGCCACATACTTCCCTTTCCCCAGCAAATCTATATCTACTAAACAACGCTACCAACTTGAGACCAAGTGTCCAAATATCCAAAACTCTGAGGGACATTTCTCATTCAAATTACTACACAGTATTCATTTTCACAAAAGTAAAACTCTAGCCCAGCCTGTAATCATGCCTGTAATCCAACATTTGACAGGCTGAGACAACAGAACAGCAGGTTTGCAAAAACTTTTCTCAACTTCAAAGCAAACAACAAACAAACAAAACCAAAAGAATTAAGTCTTCTGTTTGTCTATTTTAATATATAATGATATAAATACCTTACAATGCATACATATTCAAGTCAAAAGTATATAGGTGCAACTGGGTATCTTTAAATGTTTCCTTTTAGACTTACTTTAAATAGATTTGTCTTTTTGAGTTATCCTGCTTAGAATTATTTAAGTTCTAGAACGGGATTAAGACTTTCCATCAATTTAAGAAATTAGTTATAGTTTCTTCAAATAGTCTGCTGGTCCTATTTTTTTGTGTTCTCATGGAATTACTGTTATTATAAATTTGTGTAGTAGATATTGCCTACCAGTCTCTTGGTATCTTTTTCTATATTCCTTCTCTTTCTGTTATTCCTCCTTTGGGAATTAGTTTATTTTCCTTCAGTTTTACATATTTTTTTAACCTTCTCAGATCAGATGATGAGCCCTTCTAGTGAATCTATAATTTTAATAATCATGCTTTTTGATACCACAGTTGTTATCTGACTACTTTTATAACATCTATTTTTTATTGTTAAGGAACCACTCACTTTCCTATGTTTCTTTAGTTCTTTTGGCTTTATCTAATTAATCCAACACTGTTCTTCCTTGTGGACAGTATTTCTTGACCACTTCTTTTCTTTTTTTCTTTTTGCAGGTTTTTTTATTGGATATTTTTATTTACATTTCAAATGTTTTCCTCTTTCCAGATCTTCTTAGGAAACCCCATATCCCATTCCCCCTCCCCCTGCCTTTATGAGGGTGCTTCTTCTTCATTCCCATCTTCCTGCCCTGGAATTCCCTTACAGTGGGGCCTCAAACCCCCTCAGGGCCAAGGCCTGCTCCTCCCACTGATGTCCAACAAGGCCATCCTCTGCCACATATGTGGTTATGGGTCCCTCCATGTGAACTCTGGTTGGTGGTCCAGTTGCTGGACTACTTCTTTTCATATATAAAAAGTATTGTTTTTTATTTCTCTCCATGCATTGCAAACTTATTTGAAAACTGTACATTTAAAATAATATTTTGTAGTAATTCTGGAAACAAAGTTCCAGCAGGACATTCTTCTATTTTCATTTACTTTATTGGCTCTGCTATTTATTTAGTGACTTGTTTGGATCAATTTAGAGTCTTATTCTTTTTTTTAAGTGCTTTTTTTATAATGAAATAAATCTGAAAGATGTAGTCAGGCTGATGTTGTGAAGTTCTCAAGCATAGAAAAAATAACCAGAAGGACAGAGCTCTAACATCAGAAGTTAGCCGAAGACCAGGCTGGGTTTCTTCTGGATGGTACTATGGCATGGGCAGAGGTGACCAGGTGAGCATAGGAGCTACTGATACAGGCTTCTTTTCCATCTCCCCCAGGTTGGATTAGAAGTCTGTGTCCATATTGTAATATACATCACTTACTCCCTTGAGGTCTAAGAAATCTCCTGAGCTTGCTTCAGAGGGTTACTTCTCAGTGTTCCAGGTGACTCCAAATCTTTCCTGTCACCACTACCCTGGCCATCTTCTGACTTAGCTCAAGATGGTGAATTTTCTTCAAGTGTTCCCATAAATGTTAGAGATCATTTTGTTGTTCTTCACAGACTGTTCTGTTAGCCCATCAAAGCCTAACCAAACATTGGACCCAACACTTGGAGTCAATACCTGGAAGATATTTCTGCTGTTGGGGTCTAAACCCACAAAGGTAGTGGTAGTGGTTCTAGGGCCAAGGGGAAAGGTGAGCTGGTTCAGGCAGAATGCCAAGGAGGCTAGGACTCAGCAATGCAGACAGTTCCACTCATTACCCACAGTGATCTCTGAGCCACTACCCAGTCTTACTTTTTATTGAAATTTTTGCCTAATTCTTCCTGGTGGTAACCTATGGTCAGACAAAGATTTCTATATATTATTTTAACCAAAATGTTTCTTGGCTTCTACATAGAACTCTCTTAAGTGTGTGTCTTGTTGGGCATACCTTAATCCATCTAGCACTTCATAGTTATCTTTTACTCTTTTAATTCCAGCTTCAAAATGCAAAACTTCAAGGTCCATTAAAGTGAGATGGCAGATATATCCTGTCAACTGTACCATTTACCCCTTTTCATGACTGCTATGGTATGACTATATGGTATTTGGAATCTTTTTAAATTCAAAATAGATTCTTCTCTCCTACAGTACATTCTGAGCATAGTTCCCCTCTGTCAACTTCTCCCAGCTCCACTCCCAACTCCCTGCTGCCCCAGATCCACTCCAGTTTTGTTTCCTCTTCAGAAAAAAGCAGGACTCCAAGAGACAACAACCAAGCACAAGAAAGCAAGATAGAATAAGACAAGGCAAAATTCCTCATATGAAGGCTGGACAAGGGAACCCATAGGAGAAAAGAGTTCCACAAGCAGGCAAAAGAGTCAGAGACACAACTCCTCCAACTGTTAGGAGTCCCAGGAAATGCAGAGCTAACAGGCCTAACATATATAGAGAAGGCCTGGTGCAGATGCAGGCAGGCCCTACTTGTCAGTGTGATAGTAATTCATAGTGAAGCCTTTATGAGGTGATTGTAATGACTGCAAAGTTCTCCTAGATGGAAGATCTTCTCCAAACAACCTTCACACAGCATATACAGTTTTCTTCTCTTTCAAACTTCTGATATCTTGGCTTTGATATTGAGATAGCGTCTTGTTCTGATGAGATAGTGTTCTGTGCCATGCGTGTGACTACTGCTAAGATGGTTGCTCGTTTTCTGCTCTCTTCACACCCTTCATCTCAAACAATGGGATATCTTTCCAAATTTGTCTTTCTTTCCTGATTTCCATTTTACTTGCCACTGTAGCAGATGCTTGATGCCCCATACGGTTCTGGAAGATGCTTCAGAGTCACGTGCAACAAACATCCCACTCCATGCAGTTCTCTGCCTGTAGGAATGCTTGGCAGCAAGAGCAAGCCAAAATAGAAAACAGTTGGTTCTTCATGAATGATGTTTTTCCAATAAAGAACTGGGGAGTCGATGTGAAAAGAAACCAAACAACCTTCTGATATCTTAAGGCATGCAGATTTTCTTCCTCTTACTTCCTTACTTTCTTCAGTGTGAAGATACTACTGGGAAATAGATGTCATCAATGGAGCAGGCTAAATATACATCAGGATACAAGGTCTAAGCCATTCAGTTTTGGACTGTACTTAAGGTCAAAGGGCATTTAAGAATATTGAAAACTAAAGACTTGTTAAGCATAGAGAATGACAGGGTCATTGATTGTTTTTACTTCAATTGATAAGAGAAAAATGAAGGTATTTAATCTTTAGAAAGGTATTTAATGAAATCAATAATTTAGGAAATGAATCAATAGCAGATCAGATGAAAACAACACAGTAAAACTATAATGGTTTTAAAATGAGTATATACTAGACAGAGTATAGAGTTCAGTTGGTAGTCTGCTTGCCTAGCATACACTAAGTCCTGAGTTTATCTCTAGCATTGTATAAACTGGGCTAGTCCCTAAGGCCTATAATCCCAGCACTTGGCCAGTGGAAGCAAATTTATTCTTAGCTACATAGGAAGTTCAGAACCATTCTGTCTTGAGACACTGCTACAAAATACAATAAAATAAATGCATTAAAAATTTGAAGTATATATAGGTATAACTTAAAAAATGCCAGTAATACAGAAATGAAAGAAAAATACACACTGTTAGAAATAAAAAATAAAAGTTTTAATTAAACTACATACATGGAATAAGAAAAATAGAAGGGTTTTTATTTAAAAGGCTGTGGGAATTTATTTATTAATCTAGATATTCTATCAGTTCCATTTTGGAGTAAGGAAAATATAATATTTTTGTGACTAAGATAATTTATCACCCACAAATAAAAATCTTAATAAAGGAGTATATTGGCTTATATTTTAATAAAAAAGCAAACTAGGCTGAAAAAGGATTATGAGAAATATAATGAGTATTAGAAGGGTAATAAATTATGTCAAGTATTTATTAATGTTATAGTCATTGTTATTGAACATATTAAATCCTTTGTCTTGTTTGAAAAGAAGAGAGAGATATTAGATATCTTCAGATTGCATTACAAAACTATATAATTATATTATATCTTTCTTTTCATGTGAAATATAATTTTTAAAATGTCATGAAAATAGAAATAGTAAAATTAGGGATTAGGAATCCTGAAGGTGACTAGCTTTGAGGTAGAGTTGTAAATGTGGGTAGTGGAGGTGAATATGATTAAACTACGTTATCATAGGTATGACAGCATCATCTCTAAATGCACTAGTTTATAAAGTTAGTATATATTAGTTAATGAAAGGATGCTAACACATACACAAAATTATAGTATTACTTATGTACATACATTTACAGTTTGCCAATAGGATAAAGGGGGCAGGAGTACTAACAGGAGTCTGTGGGTGGCTCTGCTGGTGAAGTGCTTGTCACACACGCACACACACACACACACACACACACACACACACACTCACACACAATCATCAAAACTCTTGGCATGGTGGTACACACATTCTCAAATCTGAACTTGTAGATACAGGATGATCTCTCTTTGTAAATAGAATAAAATGGGTTTGTGTAAATATTAAGGGTGACACTTAAAAGAAAAATGGGTCAGGCAAGAATGGTATATGCACCCAAGTGCAATAAATAAATGCAAGAGTAGATTATAAGACAAACACAGGAAAAAACAACCCCCAAATCTGATGTATACACTAGGTGAAAATGGTTGTTACCACAAAATTCACTTGAGAGACAAGGCATGTTTAAGCCTAATCACATTAATAGAGTAATCACTAGGGATAAAAAGAATGCTACTCTAGAAAAACTGTAATTACTTGTAAGGCAATTCAGTGTTATTTATATATAAGATAAATATGTATTTTAAAGTTACTTATATATTTTTTTCTGTTATGTTTTGCTTTGAGCATGTTAGGGCAGGTGCCTCTGAATGTCAGAGTAGTGAATCAGATGCCATGGAGCTGGGGACACAGGTAGTTATGAGCATTGCCATCGACATGGGTACTGAATGTGGGTCCTCCGCAAATTCAACACATACTCTTAACCCCTGAGCTGTCTCTACAGCTCCAAGAGAAAAAAGAATTAAAATCCAGGACATAGTTACATACCAGCAATTAAGTGTAGAAAGACATTCTGCTGAAACTCCACACATAACAGTAATAAATATATCAAGTTGTAAGGCAACCAATAAAGCTAATGAAAGTAGACCTGAAGAAAAGAAAGGACTTGTCATTTTAAACACCTTAGAGATAATAGAAGGCTTTATCATTTAAAATTTTTCTACAATCAAATGAATAGTATCAAGTCAGGCAAAGATTTTTTTTAAGTTTTTATTAAATTTATTTATTTATTCACTACACATATCAGCCCCCCTCTCCAAGTACTCCCTTACCCCCTCCCTTAGATCCTCTTCCATTTCCCCTTCCTCTTTTCCTTTCGGAAAGGGGAACCTCTCTTTAGGTCTCCCTCTCTCCCTCTCCCT
>JADRCC010148137.1:0-15499 GCA_019843855.1 Hylomyscus alleni
GGCCTGCGTGGCAATAGAGTACAAGATATGAATAATATACCCCACAGACTCAAAGACGTTAAACAAGAAGCAAGTTCCAAGTGAGATTCTATCTCATGTGGAAGGGGGAATAATATAGTCATAGAAGGCAGAAGGAGGTGGGGAGATTAGTGGTAGTGGGGATGGTGGGACGAATGGTGTGGTCATGATCTGGTATGCAAAGGGACAGGAGAATAAATGGATATCTGCAGCTCATGGAAGAGGGGTTGGTGGTAATATCTATGAAGCTCTAGAAACCTGGAGTAACTGAGGTTCCCAGGTGTCAATGTGGATGTCATTAGCTGATATGTCTAATAGAGAGGAATTGAAACCAGGGTACGCCACCTCCTATTGCCTGTCAGGACCCCCATTGGAGAGATAAGGACACAATGCACTCACAAAACATTCTATCCAAAATTTGTTTTGTCTAAAAGCAATGCTGAAACAAGGATGGAGCAAAGACTGAGGGAATGGCCAACCAATAAATTGCTCAAATTGGGATCCATTCCATTATCAAGCACCAGTTCCTGATACCATTAGTGATACTCTTGCTATACTGGCAGACAGGAGTTTAGCACGGCTGTCCTCTGGGAGGCTCCACGAAGCTGAGGCAGATGCAGATAACCATGACCAAACTTTGGATTGAGGTCTGGGACTCTTATAGAGGATTTGGGTGAAGAATTGAAGGCCCTGAGGGGGATGAGATCTCTACAGGAAGACCAGCAGAGTCAATTAACCTGTACCCTTGGCAATTCTCAGAGACTGAGTAACCAACCAAAGAGCATACAGGAGCTAGACTGAGGCTCCCAGAACATAAGTCTGCCTTGTTTGACTTCAGTGGGTGAAGATGTGGTGTCTTGATTGTATTATTGTTTCTTGTTATTTTGTTTGATCGTTTTTTTTAAGTTCCTGTAAATGTAAATCAATCACTACCATAGTGAAAATAGAAAATAAACACAAAAACCTTCCCACTGAATGAAGAAATGAAAAATTCCAGACTTCTCTACATATGCATTATATATAAAGTGTAATAGAGTATTGGTAAATACCAGAAGAAGTATGTTTTTAAGCCCGGGGACACTTTCTTGAAAGTTAGTATCATTAGTATTCAAGATTGAATTATGCCTTTGTAAATATGATCTGCTTTAATATTGAGTTTCAGTTTTTTTAAGCATGTAAGTTCTTAATTATTTTTATTAAAAAACTTTCTTAATTTTATTTTTTAATTTAATTAACAGCCCAATCAGAGAACCCCTTTGTCTTCTCTTCCCTATACCACCTTTAAAATTCCCTACCCCTATTGTCCCCTACCCTTCTCCCTTGGGTACTTCTCCATCCAGTGGCATCTTGTCCCAGCAGGTCTAGTCATCTCCTCTCTCATTGAGGTCCAACCAGGCAATCCAATAGGGGGAAATGTTATCCAATTGCACAGAACAGAGACTGAGACAGCCCCAATCTCATTTCTTAGGAGTCCCACTTGAAGACCAAGCTGAACCTTTACTACAAATGTGTAGGGTGTGCAACTCTAGTTCCTGCATATTCCATAGCTAGTAGTTCAGTCTCTGTGAGCCCCCATGGGCGCAGAGTAGTTGACTCTGTGGGTCTTTTTGTGGTGCCCTTTACCCTCAGACTTGTTCACTTCTATCCCCTAACATTCCATAAGATTCTCTGGGCTCTTCCTGATGTTTAATTTAGGGACTTTGCATCTCTCTCCTATCACCGCTGTTTGGAGCCTCTCAGGAGACAGTTATACTAGTTTCCTGTCTGCAAGCATACCAGAATATAATTAATAGTGTAAGGGGTTGGCTTTCTCACATGAGATGGGTCCCACATTGGGGAAGTCATTGGTTGACCATTCTGTCAGACTCTGCTCCATATTTATCCCAGCACATTTTATAGGGAAGAAAAATTTTGATTGGAAGGTTTTGTAGGTGGATTGATTTTAACCCTCCATCGTCTGGATAACATGCCTAGGTACAACAGGTGGCCATTTTAGTCTCTATATTTACCTCTTGCAGGAAAATCAGCTAGGATCACCCCTAAAGACTCCCTATATCTTCTCTCCCAGGCCTCCAACTAGTTTCCAGAGATGCCCCACCTGCAATTTCCATTCTCACTCCCATCCTTTTCCTGATGGCAATCCCTGTTCCCTTCCTTACCTCCTCTTCTATTCAGTGCTTCTCTCCATCTACCTCTGATGGCTATTTAGTTTCCCCTTCTGAGTGAGATTCAAGCATCCTTCCCTGGTACCTCAGTAACTGAGTTAACAATTACTTCTAAATTTATGCAAGACTTAATTGGACTGACAGACTAGCACACTCATGGTAATCTATTACACCCCCACATCAATCACTAAAATGTCATTTATTGATCTCAGTTTTTTGTTTAGTAAAGAAAATTTTACTTTATCCTTTGCTTGCATAACTGAAGTACATAGATTGATAGCAAATAAAACATAAACTCCATTGAATGTATAGTTCTTAATAAAGAAAAATTACCCTAGAAAAGTAATTACCCTAGAAAAGTTTCTTGAGCTTCATGGATGTTTGGAGGTTTGCTATACCTTATAGAGACAAAGTCATAACTCTCATTAACCACTGGAGAGTTTTAGCATTTGGAGATCTTGATAGTAATTTGGGACTATCATTTGAAATGAAGAATATAACACTTTGCCTGATTTATATGTCCAAACTCTATTATTAGTTTGTTACTTATTTCAACTTTGCATATAGCATAGTTTACCTCTGAGAAAAAGGAATAGTGGTTTTATTTTTTAATTGAAAATAGATTTTTTCATCTAATATATTCTGATTATGGTCTGCTCTAACTCAACTCCTCCCTGATCATTGACACCACCCCATCCACCCAAATCCAGATCCTTTCTTTCACTCTCTCATTAGAATACAAACAAGAAACTAAGAAATAATAATAATAATAATAGTAATAATAATAATATAAAAGCAAACAAATCAGAATAGGATAAAAGAGCAAACAGAAGAAAATGAATGAAAGGTAAATATCAAGAAATACATGTTCATGTATTCAGAAATCAAATAAGAACAGGAAGCTAGAAACCTTAATATGTTGCCACCCGCGGCTCCATAAAAGCAACATAAATAAGTAGGTCCTCCAAAATAGGAGCCAGGAACCTGATAATCCATTATAATTTCTGTATATCTAATAAATAATATCTTATATCAATATCTGATCCCAAGGACAGGTGAAAACATTGGCCAGGTGAGAGCTACCTTACAGCCAGAAATCCTTTAATGGAAAGAGAGCGAGTTCCTCAGACACAAGGGCCCAAATAGAAAAGGCAAACCCCTCCCATGAGTCTGTGAGCATCCAAGCCAATCAGAAGTCTCTAGAGTCTTTGGAGGCGGGACTTCTAGCAGGAGACATGGTCACGTAAGCCTGCCAGCAGAAAATGGGACTAGTCCACATTTCACCCCTAAATATTAATTTTAAAAGCAAGGTTCGAGGCCAAATAGTTTGACACAAATTTCTCGCGGGAATATCACTGTGCATGAACAGAACACCTGATAGACTCCAGGCTTCCAATATCCAGCAATGGGGAGATGTGCAGTAGCTAGCAGGAGCAAGCTAAGTAAAGTGTGCTTTTAACAAGCACCACTACTTGCACTGGGTATGCACCTCTATGTGGATGAGTTACCACCACAGAAATCAGGCTTCTAAATGCACCATTCACATCCGCGGAACAATATCATGAATATGCCTCTACCACCCGCGGAGTCCAGGTTCTGCCATAATATCTCAACGAAGCACAGTCTTTGTAAACTTGCAGGCATTGAATGCAGAAGTTGGGAGCAGGCCTCTGTTGAATTGCAAATCAGCTTCAAATCTGCTTAGCTCCAGAGTTGGTTGCCTGGGGAACAGGTCTCAGTTCAGATGCATATTAGTAGATGGGTACACAGGTAGTCAGCCCTCGATGTTGGAACAGCGGTAGCAATGAAGAGTCAGGAATGATATGAATTGACTCCTTCGGGACGGGCCAATTCTTGGAGTGCAACAGGTTAACACCCTCGGGATACTGTCAGCACAGAGACAGCAGAGAATTTAGTGCTCCGGGCATGAGCTCTGTCATATGATCATTTATTTTGTTTCGGGATATGCAATTCTTTGGAGAAAACGGGAAGAAATACCTTCCAGGCTGGCAGAAAAAAGTCTGTCAGCTTAGAACAAAAGAAAACAATGAAAAGAGGAAAAAAGAGATTGAGCAAGCCAGCTAAGAGGGGCGTGGTTCTGAGTAAGCCTGGCAATCTGTAGCAGACTTCTAGCATCAGATTGCGAAAAGATGCATACATATTTCAAGACGAGCAAAAGGCAGCAAGTCTTAAAAAAACTAGTAGAGAGCGAGGCATGCCTTAACAGAGGCAACAAAATGGAATATTTTTCAAATTAATCAAAAAACAAAAAATGCTTCTAAAAACGCAGCAAAAAGGTAAAATGTCTTTGGTGCACATCCAGAACGCAGAGTAGCACACAAGCAAAGTAATGCATACTCCCCCCAATCCAAACAAGAAGCAAAAACCAGATTAGACGTGCACAATGCACATTGAATGAATATTTCTTTGTATTCATATTACTCATTTGTAAAAATGAGTGAAAAAAGAATGACAGAATGTCTAAAATGATTGACTACAATAGTCAGTTAGAAAGTCTGTATAAAAATATTTTGTTGTAATTAATGTAAGGGTAATAACAACTTGAAAAGCCCAAGGAGGCAATAATAGTCACATGTAAATATATGAGAATAAAACATGTGACATGTATCATTATTTAAAAAAAAAAGGCCAAAGATGGTAACATATAGTTACAAGGTATAACCATAAGTTTATATGAGATAAAAAATGAGTGTATAAGATAAAATTTTAGAACATAATAAACACTAGCCCTTTGTAAAACAGCAAAGTTTAATACAGTACTCCTGTGTCCTGATTACTGTATCTTATATAAGATACATATAAGCTCTATTACTTCAGTGATTCCTGACCTGAGCATGTCCTGTTGACATAGCCCCTGGATCAGGCAGCATCTTCTCAACCCAGAGTAAGATTCTCAAAGCTAGTATACTACTAGCCTCCCTTTAAATAGAGACTTTAACTACAAAATGTTTAAAATAGAGAAGAAAAAAATTCCATTCAGAAATTTCTTCATTAAGTAATTGGCCCACTATAATAAGGCAATGATTAAAATTAATTAGTAGAGAAAACAAAGTTTCTAAAGTGTAAAATAAAGGACTATAGAATATCACTATAGCTATCTGGTAAAAAATAAAACTTATTTTCAAAAGGAGGAGAGATAAAATCTCATGGAGTGTCTGTAGACCACTGAATAACCTAAGAATATACTTCTATACTAAAATAAAATCCAGTAAATACCATACAATCTGAATGAGTAAGTAATTAGAGAAGGCAGTTGCTTAAAACCTAGAGTCAATATCAAAGCTATAGAGGGCAAAACCCAGAAGGAAATAATATTCTAAAAATTAAATAATAAAAGAAAACAATTTAAAAGGGAGTACTAGGAATACCAGGGTGACACAGAGAAACTCTGATAGTTCAATGGGTAAAGAACAAGACTGAGGACCTGAGTTTAAACCTCCAAATCTCACACCAAGGCAGTGGTGGCTCACGCCCCTAATCTCAGTGCCTAGGAGGCAGAGGCAGGAGGACCATGAGTTCAAGGTCAGCCTGGGCTACAGAGTGAATATCAGGTTGAGACTGCCCTCTGGACTTGAGCTCAAGAAGAATTCACAAGGTAAGTCTCACTGGCAGTCTAGTTCTGAGGGATAGAACAGTGGACAGAGTTTGCTCTGGGCCCAGCTTTCAGCACTGATGCTGAGGTGAAAGACTGACAATCACTGTGTCTTTCTAAGAGTATCTCACTTGTCTTTTCTATAAGATAGAGCAGCAGAATGTATGGTAAATTTCATATCCAACTCAACTCTAACTCAATTAAACAGATATCTCCAACTACCAACCTAATTTGTTTCATAGGAATGAAAATGCCGGTGAAAGGCTGAGACAGTTGGAATGAGAGCAGATGGGAGTAGGGGAAGAAGTGGCAGCGGGAGTTTGTGACATACAAGTAATGGCCTAGTTATTAATATATCATGCACTATTCCACAAATACAAACACCTTTTCATACCATGCATGAATTGGATATGAAATATTCACAGGAAGCTCATGGAGGAGCCCTGAGCTGGAAACCACCCCCAGCTCAATGGAAACGGGCAAAAACAAACAAACCAACAAAAAAACAAGCAAACAAACAAACAAAAGCTGCTGCTTTAGACTATAGACTACAGTAGTGACTCATAACATCCCTTCCTGTCTACACCGCAAATGTGGGATAAGGCTTCTCTTCATAGACAAGAGAAATGAGATCCAAGGCATATGGGAGATAACTATATCTGTATTACAATCAAGGAGAAAAATGGATTTCCTAGATCTCTGAATAGAAATAAGGAAAAGGCCATCCAAGGTGACATATATCTTTAATTCCAACACCTGGGAGGCAGAGGGAGAAGTAGGGGAATGTCTAGTTCTAGAGTTCTAGCCCAGCCCTGTCTACACAGAGAGTTCCAGGACAACCAGGGCTGCACAGAAGAACCCTGTCTCGAAAAACCACTGAGTCAACTGTGGCTAAAGGCCAGGGGCAGCAGAGTGTCCTTATTCTATCTAGGTAACTAATCCCTCCCTGGGAAGGAAGATCAGAAGCTTGGAGTCATCAAATTACCATCAAAGATCACTAGATAGCACCAGTTAGCTGCAAAAGCCTAGGAAAAAGACTCTGTCTGAAGCCTAGAAATTGTGCATGCATCGTCCTGGCAACCTGCTTCAGGGCAGGGAGGGTACCTGCGCGGGCTTGGCCAGAACCGCCCCTAGCAGACTGCCAGCGCTGAATCAAACACCAGGCCACAGTGTCACAACACAGCTGGGCCGCGCAGTGCCTGGAGACTGTGGTGGGAGGTGCAGGCGTGCGCCCAGGCCCCGCTCCCCGGAAACCGACCTCCACCCATGTGGTGCAGCGCTGGAAGCAGCAGGGGGCGAGAGGGAAGCACGGCCATCCTGCGCCCTGCCTGGCCCGGGCTTCCACTTCCGGATAGGGCAGCGTGGCCCCCGGGTCTGAACAGGCCTGCCCAGAAGAGGGAGACGAGGCAGGGCCTCACAGTGAGACAGGCTCACTGGCAGCTGGAATCCTCCTCCCTCTAGTTCTCTGCAAAGCAATGCACTCGTGAATTGCTGTAACCGAGAGGGGGGCGGGGGCACATCTCTGTGCAGAACTCCCAGGCGCACAGCTCCTGGCAGTATGTGATGGGGAACAGCCAAAACTGATAGCCCACGCGCTCCGCAGCAGATCCGGAGGCCCGAGTAGCTAGGACTACAGGCGAGCACCACCGCGCCTGGCTTCCGAGTAGCAGAGTCTCTGAGCTGGGTTCCTCCCTGCCCTCCGCCCAGGGGCACACCTTGCCTCGGCCAGCTCTGGTTACACTCTGGTAGCTCTCTGCCCTGCAAGCGAGG
Source organism: Hylomyscus alleni (assembly GCA_019843855.1). Classification (NCBI taxonomy): domain Eukaryota; kingdom Metazoa; phylum Chordata; class Mammalia; order Rodentia; family Muridae; genus Hylomyscus; species Hylomyscus alleni. The sequence continues at coordinate 7,567 of JADRCC010148137.1, forward strand.
CCGAGTGGCTCAGGCAGGAGGAGTGAGGGGAGGCAGGTGTGTGTGTTGGCTCCACAGCTCAGTGCCGCTGCCGTTTCTGCCTGAGTCTCTATGGGCAGCTCGCAGGAAGGCGTTTTGCCATTGCCCAGGCAACCAAGGCAGGCAGTTCTTGCCTGGCCTGCGTTCTGCCTCCCCCACTGCTCAGGCCCACCCTGCCTCGCGGAACTCTAGTCCAGCCCACCCAGGTCTGCAGTTGGTGCGCAGAGACTCGGTGGGCAAGAGACTCGGTGGGTAAGAAGAGGCCCCGCGCGAGTCACTGCCTCTAAGCAGCCAGAACCTAGTGGGCGTTAGTTCTGTGTCTGGTGGACCACTGTCTCTGGCTCAGCCCACTAGGCTCCAACAGAGCCTGCCTTCCCTTCTCCCTGCATCTCTGCTGCCTCCGCCCGACACTCTCCAAGCACTGCTAGGAAGAGCTGTGGCAGGAGCCTGAGCCTTGCAGGGTGGGGGCGCTGCGCTTCCCTGCTGCCCCAGTGGTCAGCCCTGAGCACGCTTTCCACTCAGAGTTGGTGGGGCCTCTGTGGCCATCTTGCCACGTGATAGTTCAAACAAAGAAACAGGACAAGACACAAGACAATCATTCATCCGGACAAGACTTACACATAAAAACATGAAACATAGATAACAACATAGATAAATAAGTAGGAATATTCCTGAAAGTCGCAGGAAAGTCGCCTCTGTCCGGCTGAGTCCAATCCTACGTGGGATGCCTTAAAGCATTCCCGGGCTGTCTCCAAATCCATGAAGAATCAGTCCACTCCAGCCACCATTACCTGGTTCCTGGCTGGATAATGGCAAATCTGCCATAACTCTGCGGGAATCTCACGTCCCGGAGAGAAAGGGTAAAATCTACCCGCCCAGCTGCCCATCTGGCTTCTAGCTGGAAATCCTCGGCACCCATGCCAAAAATAACAACCCACTCCAGCCACCATTACCCGGTTCCTGGCTGTATAATGGCAAATCAGCCATAACTCTGCGGGAATCTCACATCCCGGAGAGAAAGGGTAAAACCCCGCCCAGCTGCCCATCCGGCTTCTAGCTGGAAATCCTCTGCACCCATGCCGAAAATAAATAAATAGCAAGAGTTCCTAACAGTTCCAGAATAGCCCCACGTTCATAGCTCCACTATGTTGCCGCCCGCGGCTCCATAAAAGCAACATAAATAAGTAGGTCCTCCAAAATAGGAGCCAGGAACCCGATAATCCATTATAATTTCTATATATCTAATAAATAATACCTTATATCAATACCTGATCCCAAGGACAGGTGAAAACATTGGCCAGGTGAGAGCTACCTTACCGCCAGAAATCCTTTAATGGAAAGAGAGCGAGTTCCTCAGACACAAGGGCCCAAATAGAAAAGGCAAACCCCTCCCATGAGTCTGTGAGCATCCAAGCCAATCAGAAGTCTCTAGAGTCTGTGGAGGCGGGACTTCTAGCAGGAGACGTGCTCAACAAGCTTCCGGTCACGTAAGCCTGCCAGCAGAAAAGGGGGAGGAGTCCACATTAATATATAGACAAAGGTTCTGAAACCGTGAAAGAAAAAGGGTCTGAAAAAAGCAGTATGAGACAAAGATCCTCCAAACTTGTTTGTGAGTTTATTATTTTATATTGCCATATATTTGGTCTTCCACTTAAATCTTCTGAGTTTTACATAATGCTTATATATGCTTTTTTATATTAAAATATTCATCTATATTTTCCATCTATAGTTTTGTTTATATTTAAACTATATTCAGAAATGTATTATTTCAGTGTTTAGTAGAATTCAAGCTAATTCATTCTAAACAATTAAAAATATTTATAAAATATATAGAACGACCCATCCTTTTCTTATTCATTTTTTGTTGTGGTGTGGGTGGTAGTTTTAAGCCAAGGCTTTATGTATCACAGTTTACATTTATATTACATTTTGACAAATGCTAGAATAAATCTTACATGCCCTCTATTTTATCTTTTATAAAATTAATAATCCACCACAGTTTTCATTCCAAAAAAAATAGCAATTTTCAAAAAACTTATAACTGATATTGCACATATATTTATTGACCAAATTTGGTGCAAGTTTGACACCTTTCTTTTTTGTTTTTAAATATTTTAATCTTTTTTATACAGTACAGTTTTTATACACTCCTAGTCTACCCTCTGACTGTTCTACATCCTCTACTTCTTTCCACCATTTCCAAGAGGATGTCCCACACCCACCTCACCAGACCTCGTCAATCCCTGGGGCCTCATGTCTCTTGAGGATTAGGTGCATCTTCTATCACTGAGTGAAGACCCAGCAGTCTTCTGTTGTATATGTGTTGGGGGCCTCATATCAACTGATGTATGCTGCCTGGTTGGTGGCTCAGTGTCAGAACAATCTCCAGGGTTCAGGCTAGTTGAGACTGCGGGTCTTCCTATAGGGTCACTCTCCTCCTTAGCTTCTTTCAGCTTTTCTCTAATTCAACCACAGGGGTTATCAGCTTCTGTCTATTGGTTGGGTCTAAATATGTGTATCTCACTCTTTCAGCTGCTTGTTGGACCTTGAGGAGGGCAATCATGCTAGGCTCATGTTTGTAAGCATACCATAGCATCAGTAATAGTGTCAGGCCTTGGAGCCTGCCCTTGAGCTAGATCCTAATTTGGGCCTGTCATTGGACCTCTTCCCCGTTTTTGTCCTTGTAATTCTTTTACACAGGAGCAATTCTGGGTCAGAGTTTTTGACTGTGGGATGACAACCCCATCCCTCTACTTGATGTCCTGGATTTCTACTGGAGGTGGACTCTAGAAGCTCCCTTTCTCCACTGTAGGGTATTTAATCTAAGGTCCCTCCATCTGAGTCATGAGAGTTTATCACTACCCAAGTCTCTGGTATATTCTAGAGGGTCATCCTAGCTTCTACCTCCTGAGGTTGCCTATTTCCATTCTTTCTGCCATGAACAGGTATTGGGGAGGGGAACAGGACTGAAGCCTAGAAGTTGACATCTTTCAATATTTGAGATGTGATGCATTATTGCTGCTCTAATTTGCTTTACATTGCCATGATGAACGTTATGATACAAAGCAATATGGTAAAGGAAGTAATTTATATAAAAGGCAATTTCCAGATTTAATGCAATAACAATGAAAATTCAACAGTTATTCATCACATATAGAAAAATCTTAAAATTTATAAGGAAGCATCAAAATAAATGTAAAAAATAGACAAAATAATTATGTGCAAAATTGTAGCAGTTATGATTTCAAATTATGCTACAGCTTAATTATAAGAAAATAACATTGTACTGGCTCAAACACACATAGATGTCAGTGGACAAAAATTGAGGATTCAGCTATTGGTTCACATAATTACATTACCTGATTTTTGATAAATATTCCAAAATTATACACTGATAGAAGGAAATCATGTTCAACAAATTGTGCTGGAAAATCTGTATATCAATATGCAACAGATGAAAATAAGTTACCTTGTAAAAACTTAAGTCTAAGTGAAACAAGGATCTCAGTATAAGGTATGTCAAGAATATACTTCAACATACAGATACATGTACAGACTTCCTAAAAAGGAAACCAGTATATAGGGAATAAGTTCCAAAAGACATAGGGGAGTAGAAATGGGTGTTGGAGATTTCTATATAGCCAATAGTGTGAAATGGCAGATGACAAAATAGAAGAAAATCTTGGCCAGCTATATATCTGAAAGATGGTTAGTGTCTAGACTATATAACTTCAAGAAAATTAATAGCCCAAATAAAATTGGGCCACAGAACTTCCCAAAAGAAGAAATATAAATGTATAGTTAAGATTTAAAATGTATTGAGTATTTGTAGCATCAGGTAAAATTCATATGAAAACAAAATATTTATCTCATCCTAGTCAAATGGCTATTATCAAGTATACAGTACAGAGATATCTATACACCCATGTTAATTGCTATTCTATTCATAATATCTAAGAAGTGGAAATAACTTATATGTCTAGCAACAAATGAATAAATAAAGCCTGATATATACTCAAAATTGAATTTTATAGATGTTTAAATGAAATGACATAGTGATTTTCAAAGGCAACTGCATGGAACTCGAAAAATTATAACGAACAAATTCACTGAGTAAACAACTCAGGCCAAGAAAGAAATGCCACACAGTCTGTCTCATATTTCAATCCTATCTTCAAATCTTCATATCTGTATATTTATCTTAGGATTCTGTAAATATAATAGGATAATTTAAAAATGGCTACTAGGATAAAAATCTTAAAGGAAAGGGAAAAACAAAACATAGGTAAACATAAAAATTATAAGGAGATATTGTGGGAGAATGGTGTAATCATGGATGGAAATAGAAAAATTGGAAAATTAGGACATTTGGTGATGATAATACAAAAATGAAGGGTTAACTAAAGTGAATAGATAGGAAATCTTCATGTACAGAACTGTAAACTTATAATGCCCCCCAATCTCACTTCTAGAAATAGGATGTGTATCTATGAATTATTATTAGGGAAGAAGCCCTTGAGGCCCCTTAAAAAATATAAGCTATTGTTATTTCACTCATTTGCCAATGAAAAGGTAGTAAAGATTTGTGCTGGTTATTTTATGTCAACTTGATAGAAGCAAGAGTTATCTCGGTAAAAGGAAGCTCAACTGAGAAAATATCTCCACTGGACTGACCTGTAAATAACTCAGTGGCATTTTTTTCCATTAATGATTGATGTAGGAAGGCCCATTCCACCATGGATAATTGTTTGCCTGACAGTTGGTCCTGAGTTTTATAAGAAAGGAAGCTGTGAAACAAACAAACAAAAAAGCCAAACAAACAAACAAACAAAAGAATAGAATCATTACAATGTTTTTACAACTATTCCTGATTGAGTTTCTTATTGGAATGACCTAAATTAATATTGTCGAAATACAACCATACTGGTGAGAACATCACACAAGTTTGTTGTAATACATACAGAACTCTATCTTGAACTAATTAGAAAACTTCATTAATGGTTAGATTTCATGGTGCTGAAATGTGCTATGCAGATGATTGGAAAAACAAAGATATAAATGATCTTACACAAAACAGAACCCTACTTCTGATAATACTGACTAACCAGGAACGATGTAGCACAAAGTAGTGTAATGTCATAAATACTATGGCAATAGCCATGTAATGTTGCATTGGATTGTAGGCTTTCTTCACAGGAGAGAATTAATGCCCAATATCAGACATTTGTTGAAAAAGTTTTCTTTTCGATTATTTATTTGCTGCTCTTTTGTGGGGGTTTGTAGTCATTTTGTTAAGTGATCAAGTTGAGTTTCCATTTAAATATTGAAATCTATGTACAATGTATGACATACTATACATACATACAGGGTGTTCACAATCATTTTCAGGACAGTTTATGTATGGCATGGGTAGCTGTTAATGCAGTCTCATAACTGGCTGAAGTACTTAGGATATATGACTGTGAGAGGTCAACCATAAATAGGTCACCAATGTCAATCCTGCTTGCAGAGCTCAAGGAATATCAAGGAAGAGTGTACAGAAAATTTATATTATTGGGAAGACTTCTGTGAAGTTGAAATGCTCTTATCTGGACATGACATGACAATTTTACCCAGAAATCCATTGCCACCATGATTATTTGATAACATCCATCTACAAAAATCAGTCCAGTAAAAGTTCCAGGATAGATATAAGATAATACTTACAGAACCATACAAAGCTAAGGTACACTGACATTGGGTGGCTACTAAAGCAGAAAGAATCATTTTCCTTTGGGGATTTGTCACTGGTAAGGTTCCCATGCTCCAAAACATGAACTTAAGAATAGTATTAATTGGATGCAGTTTATTAAAAAAATAAATGGAATTTAAATTATATTATCCTACAATAAAGGACAATATAAACTAGATTTCATATGTTACCAAATAAAAACTCCAGTCCCAGTAATTGGTTACCTATTTTGGAGTTCTTGGACAAAGGGGTTCCACACCTTCCTATACAAATATTACAGTACTCTTTTTTTACCCTCTAAAACTTAATGGTAAGATGTTATTACTAAATACACAACATAGAGCATAGAGACATTTAGCTGGAACTCACTTTGTAGCTTGAACCCTAATGACTAGCTTTCATAGACTTGAAGAATGCTATGAAAGCTACCAGAGTAGAAAAGTAATCACTTTTCATTGGATTTAATTGTCAGTGTCAGGTATGGATTACAACTCCTGGAATAGGCCTTAAATCCAATAAAAAAGTGATTAGTTACTCTCACAATATTCTTGATACTCTTGTACCAATCAGCATATCTTGTCAGCCTGTTCATTATTGTAGCTTGCAGGACTCATTGTAAGGTAAAACTAAACAGGTGATGTTTAACGTTTTTGTTTGTGAAAATTGTTTTTGAGATATGATGGATGATCTAATTCTTTGTTTTCAATCTCTAGATTTTCTATGACTTTTCTCTGCCTTGTGTTCTTCACATCCCCCTGCCTCCTCCTCTTGGAACCGGCTTAATGACCCATGAAAAAATGCCTATGGTTGAGATCCAGTTGAAAGACCCTTAATTAATTACCATTTTCATAATCATATTCAGTTTTTAGACTCTTATCCGAACTAAAATGTTGGCAAATCATGCTACTTACAATACAATGGTGTAAGCTTTTTAATAGAGATAGATTGCTAATAACCTAAATTCTAAAGCTTGTATAAAGACATTCTCAGACCTAGTAATAAAAATACTGAAGTGAAAAAAGAATCCTAGCTATGTGAAATGAAAACCATGTGAGGCCTGGGACTTCTTTAACAAGCTCCCCAGGTTGATTCAAGGACAGGGTCAGATTTGAGAACTACCATTTTATAGTTATTCTCTAGAAACCCTATCATGTTCTTCATAAAATTTCAAACTATAGGATACCTTTGAGAGACTGTTATAAAAGAAATCTATACACAATGGGCCCTTGCTGATTTGTACTTTGGAGCAAAACTGGTTAATCAACTGCCTCTTAGATGTAGCTTAAAGATGTACCCTGTCTACCAAGTGGTCTATAAGAAGGAAGAAAAAAGAAATGGCATATTGAGAATTGTAACACCTATATATACACTTTGTTCACCATCACAGGTGCAGTTTATAGAAACAGCTTTTTTTTTCTTTAGAGAGATAACTCACATTTTATGTTGAATTCTGATATAGACACAATGAAACAGGATACTGTATATAGAAATTATAATTCACAATAAGGAGAGATTCAGATAACAAAAATATTATTTGCATCTGAGACTAGAGCCAAGACAAAAATTGAATGTGATAGAGGAAAAATATAACTGCTAAATCTATTTTATAAAATTAATATAAAATTCCTAAAGTGTTTTTGCCTATCTTTTAAAATAGTGTGTTATGGAATATAAAAATTAACTTTAATCATGATGATTAAATAGGAATTTTTAGCTATCATGTTCCCAGAGAAACATACAATGAAATGACAGTCTCTGTGGACAAGAATACTTTTTGGAAGTTCAAGAGTCAAGAAAAAATGTTACAGTGGGTCATCTTGGCAAACCTTGTAATAATAGGTGCATTAATAAGAATATGGGGTATAATTTCATTTCATTGTAACAAACTTCACCAAAGGTGGCAAAACTCTGTGCCATCAGAGATGCTATACATCTCCAATGTCATGTTTAGTATTTCTCAGAAAGAGGAAAAGAAGTGTTATGAGTAATAAGCACCCTCAAGCATGTAGTTCCACTTTTCTCCATCAATCCAAGCCACTAAGGCCATTATCATAATTGAACAAGGATGCTAATAGGGAGGTGCCTAACTGCCTACATTTTGACTTAGAATTTAATAAAGTAAATTATCTTATTTCTCAAATAGCATTATAAATGTTGGTATTTTTTCTTTTGAATTATTCCCTC
>JADRCC010148139.1:0-17836 GCA_019843855.1 Hylomyscus alleni
TTAAAAACAATGAATTTATGAAATTCCTAGGCAAATGGATGGATCTGAAGGATATCATCCTGATAGAAGTAACCCAATCACAAAAGAACACACATGGTATGCACTCACTGATAAGTGGATATTAGCCCAGAAGCTTGGAATACCCAAAATACAATACACAAACCACAAGAAACTCAAGAAGAAGAAAGATCAAATTGTGGATACTTCGTTCCTTCTTATAATCTATATATACTTTCAGTTTGTTTGTTCATGACAGTGTCTTGCTGTGTACAACATAAGGGTCTTGAAATCTTGCTTCTCCTATCTCAGCTTCTCTATTAGTATTGTTTATTTCATGTTTTTATACTATACTATAGTTTTCAGAACAGCTTATATATTTCAAAAGTATTTATATACCCAAGGGAGACATAGACAATTAACTTGGGTGGTGGCTTGTAGGAAAGAGAACAACAAAGAGTGAGACTGAATGCTTTGCTTGACATTTGTAGCTCTTGTACCAAGTTTGAAGAAGAGGACTTTATAAGTTACTCTTTCTCTGAGATGAAGGCTTTTCCAAATTATCACACCCAATGAACCAGAGTCTTACCCACACTTAATGTCTGTGCCACCCTCCAAGCAGAACCATTGTTCATTGAAGCAGTTGGTAAATGACTTTATGGATAGACCATCTTATTACATACACCATTTCTTAAATGAATGTAACCAGTTCTCTGCGGGCTGAGAATAAAGTCACTCACTCAAGTCAAATAGTTTTGACTATAGCAGGAAGTCTGTGTCCAAAGATTGTGCCTACAATTCATTCCTTGGCACAGCAAAACTGTCAACTCTCAGCTTAGCTACGAGGGAGGTAAAATCCTTTGGTGATTTGAGGGTCATTGAAGTACAGCCTTATTACAATGAAATCCAATGTCTAACAATTGTTCTTATTTTGGGTTTGTACCACAGTAAGAGTCAAGATTTTAAACCCTACTAAATACAAAACAAACAAAGAAACAAAAAGACTTTATATATTTATGTTCATTTAAGAAAATACTAGTAGTGATGTATTATTTTCAAATATATAGTTAATACATTTGGAGCTATTTAAAATTTATATTGAGAAAAACATATGTATTTTCAATATTGCTGTCATCTAAATAACAATGTTAAATTGATTGTTGTTTTATATCAAACAACTTTTATAATACTTAGTTTTATTGTTATATTTTATAAATTTTAAGGAACATGACAAAAAAAGATATTGTAGGTATTAAAGAGGGGATCTCTGGGAGGAGTTGGGGTACAAAAGGAAAACAAGAATGTGATTTAATTTTATTTACTTAAAATATGTTTTTAAATCTTAACAAATTCAGATAAATTGAAATCATGTAACTTTTCTCATCATAATGCAATGAAAGTTTTAAAAAATTCAGATTTAACTATTTACTCTAGTGCTTCAAGCATGTGCTAATGATTCTTTGATCCTCATTCATACAACTATAAGGAAATAATCAGTAAGCTTATAAGAGTACTCTGAACCTCACATGAGATTATATCTCTAACCAACACCTTGAATTCAGCTAGCCTTGTAGAACCATGACCAAACAATGTAACTATCTCACACCTTGACTCCTCATTCTCAGAAACTATTAAGTTTTTCTTAATCATTTCTGCATAGCATCAGGACAGGAGGGTGAAACAGCCCCAGCCCTCAGTGGGACAAGGTTTTATAGGAAATGCTGACCAAGTGAGAGGGATTTTAGCCTGGCAATCATCTAATTGAACACTACTGTAAGCCAACAGGTGAGTGCTCTGAAGCAAAACCATGATCAATCACTAATGGTCTAAAAGTATACTTGAGACAATTAGACTAATCATGATTGACTGTTGCTAGGAAGTTGCTAGGGAGTAACTCTGAGGTATGGGTCAAGGACAAGCCATGAGGTTCTTCCTAGTACTTAGGTGCAGCTTGGATTTAGCAGCAGGTAAAATTCTCGGGCTCTTATTCTTGAAATAAATCACTGATCTCCCCATGACGATACACTATTTTAACCCTTCTATGTTGCTGGCTGTAAAAACAACCCTGAGAAGATACAAAGAATGTTGAGTTCTTTGCATTCTTGTAATATCCAGCAAGAAATTCAAAGGATATGTAGAACACGTTACAAATAGTCTCTTATGCACAATAAATGTGATGGCAATTCTTGGTTGTCAACTTGAGTATATCTGGAATTAACTAAAATCCAAGCAGCTGGGTACGCTTATGATGATTTTTTTCTTGATTGAATCATTTGAGGTGTGAAGATTTACCCTAAATCCAGGTTTTCTGAGGTGGGAAGATTCATCTAAAATCTGGGCTACACCTAGTGATGGCATCCTATAAAAAGGATATGGAAAAGGGAAGTGTTTGGCTTCTCTCTTGTTGGAAAGTACATTCATTCACTTATTACAGCCTACTTCAAGATTCCAGCATATACTTAAGACCAACTGAGGCATCCAGCCTCACAGAATGGACAAATACTAGATTCTTGAACTTTCTATATTGCTGTAATAGTCAGACCATAACTTGTAAGTCACTGTAATAAATCCCATAATACACATATACATGGATATATATAAATTTTATCATTTTTGTTTCTCTAGAGGGCCACAAGAAATACAATAACCAAAAGATCTACTTATGAAAATTAAATCACTTGAGTAGCCATATGTATGTACGAAGGAAATGGAATTTATGGCTAAATACCTATATACACACACACATACACACTGCACACACCTTTCAGAATCAGATGGCTTCATTATTACACCAAACATTCAAGGATGAAAACTAACCTATAATTAAATCAATTAAACATATTTATATGGGCATATAACAGGCCTCATATTCCTTCATTGGACTATTTATCTATCCATTTTCCAATGCCATACTCCTATTATATTTTTGGTTGTTAGCCTAGCCTTTAATGGCTGATCCATCTCTCTAGCCCACCATGTTCTTCTTATAAGTGTAGCTTTAGAATAATTTTTAAAGTAATGAGATTGCTCAAACTTTAGTTCCATTGTCAAAATTGCCTTAGTTATTCTGGCTCATTGTTTACTGTATACATTTTAAGATTAGATTGCCTATATCTGCAAAACAAAACAAAACAAAATAAAACAAAAATCTTACAGGATCTTTGTAAAAATTTCATTGCTTTTATAAGTCACTTTGGGGAGAAATTGTACTTTTACTATGCAGAATCTTTGTTTAGGTACGTGAATTTTTCATGGGCATTTTGTAGTTTTCATCATACCTATCCCATTCAGTCTTAATTAGATTTAGACTTAAATTTTCAATATTTTAATTATAAGTATAACTAATTACTATTTCCAATTATATTATTAATATAATAAATATGCTTTTTGATGTGCCAATATCATCTTTTGATCTACTAATTACCTATAATTTGGACATGTTTCTGTGGATTAGTTTTGCATATCATTGGATAAAATTTTTTATACCTTGTTATAGCTTTTTTAATCTTTTTTTAATATTCACAAAGAATATGGGTCTCTTGATTCAAGTAATGTCCTTTGCAACAACCAGACATCAGCATGCAAACAGAGAAGAACAACAAATCCTCAGTGTAAATTTCACACTTTTTATAAAAGTCAATTAAAATGAATCATACTATAAATAAATGTACAACACAACAAAATACATTTTTAATTATTTTATTTATTTACATTCCAGACGTTGCCCTCCCTGTCCCCCACCCACATTTCCTCATCACACTCCTCCTCCCCCTTGCCTCAGAGAGGATGCTCTCCCCAAACATCCCTCCCCCGTCCCTGGGGCCTCAAGTCTTCCCAGGATTAGGCGCATCTTCTCCCACTGAGGCCAGACCAGGCAGTCCTCTGCTATATATGTGCTGGGAGCCTCAGACCAGCCCGTGCATGCTGCCTGCTTGGTGGCTCAGTCTCTGGGATCTCCGTAGGGTCCTGGTTAGTTGAGACTACTGGGCTTCCTGTGGGGTTGTCCTCCTCTTCAGCTTCTTCAGTTCTTCTTCCCCTAATTCAAACACAGGGGTCCTCAACTTCAGTCCAGTGATTAAGTGTAAATATCTGTGTTTGTCTCAGTCAGCTGCTGGTAGGACCTCTCAGAGGATAGCCATGCTAGGCTCCTGTCTTTGATCTCTTCTCCATTTTTTGTCGCTGCAGTTCTTTTACACAGGAACAGTTCTAGGCCAGAAATTTTGACTGTGGGTTAGTAACCCAGTCCCTCCACTTGAGGCCCTGCCTATCTACTGGAGGGGAACTCTTCGAGTTCCCTCTCCCCACTCTTGAATATTTCATCTAAGATTACCCCCTCTGTGTCCGAAAGAGTCTTTCACCTCCCAGGTCTCTGGCACTTTATAGAGGGTCCCCCACAACCTCCCAACCTCCCAGGATGCATATTTCCATCCATTCCCTCTGGGCTTCTCTCCTGTCCCCTCCATACCTGATCCTGTTTCCCCTCTTCCCCTCTCCCTCCACTCTCCCACCCAGGTCCCTCCCTCCCTCCCCCCTCCCTCTGCCTCCCACTTTGATTTGTTTCCCCTTTCTAAGTGGGATTGAAGCATCCTTTCTTCCGCTTTTCTGCTTGTTACACTTCTTATGGTCTGTGGGTTGTGTCCTATGTATTCTGTTCTTTTTTGTCTAATATCCATGCCTATTCTTTTGGGTCTGGTTTACCTCACTCAGGATATTTTCTAATTCTGTTCATTTGTCTGTAAAATTCATGGTGTCCTCATTTTTAATAACTGAATAGTATCCCATTGTGTAAATCAACCACACTTTCTGTATCCATTTTTGGTTGAGGGACATTTGGATCGTTTCCAGCTTCTGGCTACTATAAATAAGGCTGATATGAACATAATGGAGCATGTTTCCTTGTGGTATGGTAGTGCATCTTTATAGTATATGCCCAGAAGTGGTATAGCTGGATCTTCATTTCCAATTTTCTGAGGAACCACCAGATTGATTTCCAAAGTATTAGCTTTTGTAGTAAGATTTGATGATTTTTTTTTAATTTCTTCAGTTTCTTTTGTTATGTCTCCCTTTTAATTTCTGATTTTGTTAATTTTGATACTGTCTCTGGACTCTTCAGTTAGTTTGACTAAGGATTTGTCTATCTTGTTGATTTTCTCAAAGAAACAGCTCTTGGTTTTATTGATTCTTTGTGTTGTTCTCTTTGTTTCTAATTGGTTGAATTCAACCCTGAGTTTGACTATTTCTTGCTATCTACTCCTCTTGGATGTGTTTGTTTCTTTCTATTCTAGAGCTTTCAGGTGTGCTGTTATGCTTGTATGAGATCTCTCCACTTTCTTTCCCAGGGCAATTAGTGCTATGAATTTTCCTCTTAGTACTACTTTTATTGTGTCCCATAAGTTTGGGTATGTTGTGTCTTCATTTTCATTGAATTCTATAAAGTCTTTGATTTCTTTCTCCTTTCTTTCTTCCTTCCTTCTTTCTTTTCTTCCATTACCAAGTTATCATTGAGTAGAGAGTTGATCAGTTTCCATGGGTATGTGGGTTTTCTGTTGATTTTGATGTTATTGAAGACTACCCTTAGTCTGTGGTGATCTGATAGAATGAATGGGATTATTTCAACCTTCTTGTGTCTATTGAGGCCTGTTTTGTGACTGATTACATGGTCAATTTGGAGAAGGTATCAATGAGGTTCTGAGAAGAAGCTATATTCTTTTGTTTTAGGATGAAGTGTTCTATAGATATCTGATAGATCCATTTGGTCCAGAACGTCTGCTAGTTTCACTGTGTCTCTATTTAGTTTGTGTTTCCACGATCTGTCCATGGATGAGAGTGGGGTGTTGAAGTCTCCCACTATTATTGTGTGGGGTGCAATGTGTGCTTTGAGCTTTAGTAAAGTTTCTTTTATGCTTGTGAATGCCCTTGCATTTGGAACATAGATGTTCAGAATTGAGACTTCCTCTTGGTGGATTTTTTCCTTTGATGAATATGAAATGTCCTTCCCCATCTCATTTGATAACTTTTGGTTGAAAGACTATTTTATTGGATATTAGAATGGCAATTTCCTTTTGTTTCTTGGAACCATTTGCTTGGAATTTTTTTCCAGGCTTTTACTCTGAGGTAGTGTCTGATTTTGTCACTGAGGTGTGTTTCTTTTATGCGGCAAAATGTTGAATCCTGTTCACATTTCCAGTCTGTTAGCTTGTGTCTTTTTTATTATGGAATTGAGTCCATTCATGATGAGAGATATTAACAACAGATGATTGCATATTCTTGTTATTTTTGCTGCTGGAGGTGGTATTGTGTGTGTGTGTGATTCTCTTCTTTTGGGTTTGTTGTGAGATGCTTAATTGCTTGTGTTTTCTTCGATGTAGTTACCCTCCCTGTGTTGGAGTTTTCCTCTTAGTATCCTCTGTAGGGCTGAATTAGTAGAAAGATATTGTTTAAATTTGGTTTTGTCATGGAATATCTTGGTTTCTCCATCTATTAAATTAAATACATTAAATGTACTTAAAAATAAAAGTACTTAGTTCTTTGTCATACTTTGCTTTATCCTTATTATTTATAAATATTATATACCTTATCAGTAATAAGATGCATATATGCATTAATTCTTGTTCTACCAAATAGCTTTGTTCTACCAAATTATCAAGTGCAACATGTTTTAATAGTAACCCACCCACAAAACCTTCAACCCAAAATATGTCCTGCCTTCAAGATGTGCAGGGAAGAAGACAGAGCAGAGAGTGAGGGAATGGCCAATTAATGACTGGCCAAAACTGAGATCCATCCTATGGGCAAGAACCAATCCATGATACTATTAATAATATTCTGTTATGCTTGCAGATAGGAACCTAGCAAAACTGTCCTCTGAGAGATTCCACTCAGAGGCTGGTGGAAACAAATGCAGAGACCCACAGCCAAACATTAGATGGAGCACGGGAGTCTTATGGAAGAGTTGAGGGAAGGCTTGAAGGACCTGAAGAGGACAGGGCCTCCACAGGAAGACCAACAGAGTCAACTAACCTGGACCCTTGGAGGCTCCTAGAAAATGAATCACTAGCTGAAGAGCAAGCATGGGCTGGACCTAGCCCCCTTGCACATATGTAGCAGAAGTGCAGCTTTGTCTTTATACAGGTCCCCCAACAATAGGAGATGGGGCTGTCCTTGAATGTGTTGTCTGCCTGTGGATCTTATTTCCTTAGCTGGGCTGCCTTGTCTGGTTTCAGTGGATGAGGATGTCCTTAGTCCTGCATTTACTTGATGTTCTGGATAGAAGGCAGGGGGACCTGGGAGGGCTCCCCATTCTCAAAGGAAAAGGGGGAATGGGGGAGGGTCTGTATGAAGAGGTACTGGGAGGAGAGGGGGGCTGATATTGGAATATAAAGTGAATGAAATAAATTAAGAAAAAATAAAGGAGAAAAAATAATTTCACTATTCTATATTGCTATACCAGAAATTGAAACTCTGAATATTTTCAGAGGCCAAGTTGGTTTAATAAAATTATTAATTTGTCCAGGTATATAAAAATATGAAATGGTAGGAACTATGTTTGAATTATAAAGTATGTATCTCAACAAAAGATTTTTCTATTTCAACTGAAAAAGGGACAAAATTAGGTATCCATATCCCACCTAGGCTTATTGATCTGTATATTGTTTATAGGTGGATTCATGTATTCCTATAACTTATAACATATGAATTAATTTTTGAATATGTGCTACATAGATCTTACACCAAACATATATGTATCTTCTAATGACTGAGATGTCTCTGTTTCCTACTGGTACATCAAAACAATATGATCAACAGTGAAATAATTTTTCTTTTCACTCAAAACTTTGACAATCTTTATCTCACTACTATATCTCCCAAGGATAGTTTCATATATGAACATCTATTTCTGTTCTTAATGTTCATTATATGTTATAGCTAAATTCATTAATTTTGAGTTATAACCTGTTTTTCACACTACACTATAATGTACATGTAGATAAAAATTATGTCTTATTTGTAGAATCTGATAAACAGTCAGTCAACTTTTGTTAAATGAGTACATGCCACTATTATCTACCTAATTACTGGGTAACTTGGGAGCATTCCTTTTCCCTTGATATGTTTTCTTTTCCAAATAAATTAATCATCTAAAAATTATTTTTAAATTTTATATAAATATATATGTGGAACATACCCCCTACACCTCCCTCTTGCCTTTTCCTAATCCATTTGTTCCTTGTTTATCTAGATAATTTTCTTCTACTTTCATTATATATATATGTATATATATATATATGATTGTATATGACTATATAAGTTGTAGGATACACAAATGAGAGAAAATGTATATTTGTCTACAACTAGCTTGATTTTAGTAATGTGGTTATATCTAGTTACATACTTTATCTTACAAACAACATAACATAACTTCTTAATAACTCTCACATCTGTCTCTAGTGATTTGGCCTTAGTTTTACATCATTTCATAAGGTTTATAATCATCTGTTTTGAAGAACTATTATGTTACTTCTGTTATTATAGCAACTTTTCTCACAATATATTTTGAGGTGCTGCCATTTACCTTTATAGTTTATTCCATATAATTTCATAATTAAATATATTGATTTAGTACAGAGGTGACCATTATCAAATACCTTCTATATAACAAGCAACATTATGGAATATACATGAGTTATTTTGTTGTGAAAGTGGCAAATCAAAAACTAAGAGAGGTTATGTTATACTCCAATCCACATAGCTAGTAATAAAGGCAGAATTCAAACTAAGTTTTGTTATCAAAGTCTCTGCTCTATTTACTATACTATTATCTCCAGTTATTACCAGTATTTTCATTGTACCATTTGGCTAGATCTTTGTATGTTTTGAAATATTTGTACACACTATCCCACTGAATCCTAGTTTAATGATCTGAGACTTTAAAGTTCATAGAGAAGTGCCTTGACCTTGGTAAAAGTCTAAGACTTGTGACTCTTTGTATCTCTCTTTCTCTCTTATGTCCTGATGTTCTTGTAAGTACTCTCATGTAGAATTATCACCTCTTTTTAATATTTTCCATAGCAGTTAGCACAGAATTAATTTTTAAAAACCTTAATATATTTATTGTGTTTCTTGATTTTATAACTTTACTTAACAGAATATTCAGGATTTTGTTTTGTAGTTTTTAGAAATACTGTTTGTAAAACAGCTTGAATGATAATGCCTTTCCTTTTATTTTCTCAGAAAACAGAAATTTTCTTGAATTAATGTATTCACTTTGTACATGGCCAGCCTTTAATTACTTCTCATTTTCAAATATTCAATAATTTAGCACCTTACAGTCTTTTAAATTATCATACTTTATGATCCCTTTTTCTAACCAACATTCCTTTATCTTTAATCTAACTTCCAAGCCAAAGACAAGTTTTGAGAAATAGCAAAAAAACTTTTCCATATACCAGTGAAGTAGTTCCCAACATTGTCCTCCTTTACAATATTCTTAAGTCCAAATACACAGTAAACCAAAGATAATTATCTCAATTATCATATGTCAGATGGGGATTTTCTTTTAACCTGTGTTCAGTAACATAACTGTTGTTGCTTCAGATAAAGCAGTTCTGTGCAGCCAAGGGAAAGGTTCATTCTTAGGTGAAAGATTATAATGACAGTGAGTCAGGAGCTTGAAAATGACCCACCCTCCTGCCAGATTTGCTACAGAATCTCTTGGTGGAGAGCCCAGATCCCTTCCAGTAAGCTGCTCAAAATATTTTATTTCATTTTTTATTTGTTTGCCAATTTATTAAGTGGTTAACCTTGGACTGCATCTACCAAGCATTTAATTAATTAAGGCCAGTTTCAAATACCTTTTAAGATTCTTACTAATTTTAATGCACTAAACTGGCACATTTATAAAAGTACAGCAATTGCTGAAATACTAAATCATTTCCACTAAGAAGAAGTAGTTGCCAGCAGAACATTAATCAATGAAAGAACTAATTGTTAAGATAAAAGAGTAAAAACAATCCAACAGTTCTCCCCACCCCATCCCCAAAGAGTTTGAAAAAAGTAGAAAAGTGATGAGAAGTATATTTTCATGGAATTTCAGAGTTAGGAAGTTCCTCTGAGTGTGGTTTTGTTTTGTTTTGTTTTGTTTTTTGAGACAGGGTTTTTCTGCATAGCCCTGGCTGTCCTGGAATTCACTCTATAGCCCAGGCTGGCCTCAAACTCCGAAATCTGTCTGCCTCTGCCTCCTGAGTGCTGGGATTAAAGGCGTGCACCACCACTGCCCGGCCCTCTGAGTGTATTTAATCTGATCTTATTGTAAAATAGAAAAACAGGACTTCTTCCTTTCCAATTTGTATCCCCTTGATCTCTTTTAGTTGTCCTGTTGCTCTAGCTAGAATTTCAAGTACTTTATTGAAAAGATACCGAGTGAGTAGACAGTCTTGTCCTGTCCCTGATTGTAGTGGAATTGCTTTATGTTTCTCTCCATTTAATTTGATGTTGGCTATCAGCTTGCTGTATATTGCCTTTGTTGTGTTCAAGTATGCACTTCGCATCCCTGATCTCTCCAAGGCTTTTAACACGAAGGGGTGTTGGATTTTGTCAAACATTTTTTGGCACCCAGTGAGATCATATAGGTTTTTTATTTTAGTTTGTTTATATGATGGGTTATGTTGATGGATTTTTATGTATTGAATCTCCCCTGCATCCCTGGGATGAAGCCTACTTGATCATGGTGGATGTTTTTGATATATTCTTGGATTCACTTGTGAGTATTTTATTGAGTATTTTTGCATCAATGTTCACAAGGGAAACTGATCTGAAATTCTCTTTGTTGAGCTTTTGTGTGGTTTGGGTATCAGAATGACTGTAGCCTCATAATTTGGCAGTATTCCTTCTGTTTCTATTTTGTGGGATAATGCCAATAGCTCTTCTTCAAAAATCTGGTGGAATTCTGCAAATAAAACCATCTAGCCCTGTTTGTTTGGTTTTTTATTGGGGGGGGGGAGACCTTAAATGACTGATTCTGTTTCCTTAAGGGTTATAGGTCTGTTTGCCTGGTCTTGATTTAACTTTAATGAGTGGTATCTATCAAGAAATTGGTCCATGTTTTAGGTTTTCCAATTTTATGGAGTACATGTTTTTGAAGTATGACCTAATGATTATTTGGATTTCCTCAGTGTCTGTTGTTATGCCTCTTTTTGTTTCTGATTTTGTTAATTTGGATATTCTTTCTCTGCCTTTTAGTTAATTTGGATAAAAATTTGATATCTTGTTGATTTTCTCAAAGAATCAACTATTTGTTTCATTGACTATTGTTCTCTTTGTTTCTATTTTATTGATTTCAACCCTGAATTTGATTATTTCCTGCTATCTACTTCCCTTGGGTGTTAATAATAATTATAAAGTAGTTACAACATTCACAGAAATAATAACTTTTTGAGGTTATTTATATGTTCATTGTGATCACTTCAGAATGTTTATGAATATAAAAATATTATGTGCATCTTAAATATAAATGTTTAGTTAAAAATAAAGAAAAAGGGAATTATTAGGACAATGAAGTTACTATAATTAATAGATGAATTCAATAAGGTCACAAATACAAGATAAATATACAAAATTAATTACATTAGCAAAGGAAACAACAAAATAAAGTAAATAAAATGCTTCTGTTCACAGTAGTATTAAATTCACTAAATTATTTTTAGAAATGTAACAAAAGAAGCATAACATTTGTACACTATTATGGGAAATTAAAGACATCTAAATACACCTGGGAGGGAGGCAGAGGGAGGCAGATATCTGAGATGCCAGCCAGATTTACAGAGCTAGTTCCAAGACAACCAGGGATACAAAGAGAATCCCTATCTTGAAAAACAAACAAACAAAAAACAAAAAAAAGTGCATCTAAATGCATTAGGAGTATTCTGATTAACTGACTGGAAGATTAAATACTGTTAGGATAGAAAATCTCCTCATATATATTGATAGATTCAGTGTTATCTTTATTAAAATACCAGTAGAATAGTTTTCAGAAATTAATAAACAATTCCCCAAGTGCAAAAATCTAGAATAGCAGAAACAATTTTGAAAAATAAGTTCAAAGCACCAATACTTTTAGTTTTCAACATTAAAACTTGATAGAAAGC
Source organism: Hylomyscus alleni (assembly GCA_019843855.1). Lineage (NCBI taxonomy): Eukaryota > Metazoa > Chordata > Mammalia > Rodentia > Muridae > Hylomyscus > Hylomyscus alleni. The sequence goes on from JADRCC010148139.1 coordinate 12,141, forward strand.
TACAGTGATCAAGATAATGTGGTACTACCTTAACATAGATCAATAGAAAAGAATTGAGAGTCCCAAAATAAACATTTATATGTATGGTCAATTGACTTTAAATATGGACATGAATATAATTCAATAGAGAAAAAGACAAGTCTTTCAAACAAATAATGCTAACATAATTGGATATTCATATAAAAAAGCAAGAAACATTTTGTATGAAGTATAAATGTTAACATAAATTGTGTTATATATTTAAACATAAATAGTAAATCTGTGAATCTTCCAAAAGAAAAATAAAGCAAAACATTTTTACAGGTATGAGGTAGGCAACATGGTCTTAGAATAAGGAATCATTATTTATAAAAAATTAATAAATTATATTATTAAAATGAAAAATTATTTTACAGCAATGTAAGTGTATTGAATTAATAATACTGAATTGCATATTTAACAATGGGTAGGATGATAATTTTTTAAATTTTATATTTTATTTATGAGTACACTGTAGCTGTGTTCAGACACACGACAAGAGGGCATTAGATCCCATTACAGATTGTTGTGAGCCACCATGTGGTTGCTAGGGATTGAACTCAGACCTCTGGAAGAGCCATCTTAACCACTGAGCCATCTCTCCAACCACCGAGGATGATAAATTTTATGTTATGTGCATTTTACAACTGAAAATGAATGTAAAGGTGAAGAAGCTGAGAGAAAACATTAAAGTCAACCACACACCTCATGACCGCTTATTCTAAACACAGTTATATGTTAACTTACAACAAGAAATTTATGAAACAAAAATGAACTCTGAATGATCATTATATTTGTTTATCAGTAGCTCTATAACTTTTAGTACTAATTTTATTCACAGCTTTCAAGATATTTTATTATTGTATACACAATTGTGTCCTCCAAAATTATGTTTGAGTCCTAAGTTCTAGTATCTCAGACTATTACCTTATTTAGAGTACAGACTTTAACAGAGATAAGCAAGTTAAATGAAGGTATTAGGGTAGAGTCATCCTATATTCTGAATGTCCTTTTAAAAAGAAGACTGTTTGATACAAACATACAGCAAGAAGACAGTATTGAAGGGACACAGAGAGAAGGTGGCCATCTACTGGCCAAGAAGTGCATAAGAAAAACTTTCAGAACAGATCCTTTCCTAGGATCTTCTGAAGAAGCTAGAGTTTTTGACTGTGAGATGGCAACCCCATCCTTCCATTTGATACCCAGTTTTTCTACTTGAGGTGGGCTCTACAAGTTCCCTCTCCCCACTGTAGGGTATTTCATCTGAGGTGCCCCCTTTGAGTCCTCCCCTTCCCAGGTCTCTGGTACATTCTAGAGGGTCCCCCACCTCCCAAGATTGCATATTTCCATTGATTCTGCTGGCCATCAAGGCTTCACTCCTGTTCTCCCCCCACCAATAACTAATCATGTTCTCCTTTTCCCCTCCCTGTCCCCTCTCCCACCTAGGTCCCTCCTTCCCTCTGCCTTATGTGATTGCTTTCTTCTCCCTCCCAAGTGGGATTGAAGCATCCTTACTTGGGCCCTTTAGTTTGTTAACCTTCTTGAGTCTTTTGGTTGTGTCCTGGGTATTCTGTACTTTTGGGGCTAATATCCACTTATTAGTGAGCACGTACCATGCATGTCCTTTTGAGTCTGAGTTACCTCACTCAAGATGGTATTTTCTAGTTCCATCTATTTACCTCCAAAACTCATGATGTCTTTGTTCTTGATAGCTGAATAGTATTCCATTGTGTAAATGAACCACATTTTCTGTATCCATTCTTCCATTGTGGGACATCTGGGTTGTTTCCAGCTTCTGCTATCACAAATAATACTGATATGAACGTAGTGGAGCACATGCCCCTGTGACATGGTGGAGCATCTTTTGAGTATATACCTAAGAGTAGTTTAGCTGGGTCTTCAGGAAGATCTATTTCCAATTTTCTAAGGAACCTCCAGACTGATTTCCAGAGTAGTTGTACCAGCTTGCAATCCCACCTGCAATGGAGGAGTGTTCCTCTTTCTCTACATCCTTGACAACAAGTGCTGTCACCTGAGCTTTTTATCTTAGCCATTCTGATTGGTGTAAGTTGGAATCTCAGGGACGTTTTTGATTTGCATTTCTCTGACTGCAGGGACAAAAATGGAGAAGAGACTGAGGGGAAGGAGGTCCAGTGACCAGCCCAACTTGGAATCCATCTCAAGGGGAGGCTCCAAGGCTTGACACTATTACTGCTGCTATGGTATGCTTTCAGACAGGAACATAGCATGGCTGTCCTCTGAGAGGCCCAACAAGCACCTGACCGAGACAGATGCAGATACTTACACTGAATCAATGGACTGAAGTTGGGGACCTCTGTGGTTGGATTAGGAAAAGGCTGGAAGAAGCTAGGAGGAGAGCGACCCTATAGGAAGACCAGCAGCCTCAACTAACCTGGCCTCCTGAAATATCTCAGACACTGAGCCACCAACCAGGCAGTATACACTAGCTGATATGAGGCCCCCAATACATATATAGCAGAGGACTGCAGGGTCTGGCCTCAGTTAGAGAAGATGTGCCTAACCCTCTAGAGATTTGAAGCCCCAGGGAGTGGGGAGGCCTGACAGGTGGTGGAGACATGGGATTGGGGGTGAAGTCATCCTTTTGGAGACAGGGAGGGACAGTGGAGGGGAAGGAGGAATGGGATGAGGAACTGTGGGAGGGCAAGTCAGGAGAGGGGTAACGACTGGACTATAAAATAATAAAAGTAATTAAAAAAATTCTTGGTGTTAGAACTGTAAAAGAATATACTTTTGTTAATCTAAAAGAAGTTTAGGGGCTGGCGAGATGGCTCAGTGGGTAAGAGCACTGACTGCTCTTCTGAAGGTCCTGAGTTCAGATCCCAGCAACCACATGGTAGCTCACAACCATCCGTGATAAGATCTGACACCCTCTTCTGGTGCATCTGAAGACAGCTACAGTGTATTGTGCCGGAGCGAGCGGGACCAGAGCAAGTTCAATTCCTAGCAGCCACATGATGGCTCACGGCCATCTGTACAGCTGTAGTGTACTCATACACATAAAATAAATAAATCTTTTTTTTAAAAAAGAAGTTTAATTTTTGTCTGTTTATAGATACCATTTAGAACATTGAGGTAAATTACAAACTTAGGAGAAAGTATTTAGAATACAAAAACATAATATGTAGAATATTTAAAAAATTATTATAGTTAAATAAAATAAAACTCAATTAAAATGCAAAGATTTAGATAAATGCTTTCTCAAAGCAAAGATATACAAATGGCATATAGGAACACAAAAAATGCCAAATATCATTATCTTTTAAAATGCAATTAAAACCACAATTAGGGACTAGCATGATGGCTCAGCCAGTAAAGGTACTTGCTGCCAAACCTGGCAATCAGAATGCAATCCCTAGAACCCCGATTAGGATTAACATATCCTAATCGATTGAAATTAAAAAATATGAGGAATTAGAAATTTGTTGACTGTCATCCAATGGTCTCTCTAATTTGGTAATTGGAGAAATAGATCCAATATTGTACAATCTATATACACTTTCAGCTCGTTTGTATATGACAGTGTCTTGCTGTGTACCACATAATGGTATTGAAATCTTGCTTCTCCTATCTGAGCCTCTCTATTAGTAGTATTGTTTATTTCATGTTTTTACATTATACTATGGTTTTCAGAACAGCTTACATATTTCAAAAGTATTTATATACCAAAAGAAACATAGACAATTAACTTGAGAGGTGCTTGTAAGAGAATAACAAAGAGTGACACTGAATGCTTTGCTTGACGTTTGTAACTCTTGTATCAAGTTTGAAGAAGAGGACTTTATAAGTTACTCTTTCTCTTAGATGAATGCTTTTCAAAATTATCACAGCCAATGAACCAGATTCTTACTCTCACCTAATATCTGTGCCACCCTCAAAGCAGATCCATTGTTCATTGAAATAGTTTGTGAATGACTTTATGGATAGACCATCTTAATACACACACAATTTCTTAAATGAATGTAACCTGTTCTCTATGGGCTGACAATAAATTCACTCACTCAAGTCAAATAGCTTTGACCATAGCAAGAAGTCTGTATCCAAAAATCGTGCCTACAATTCATTCCTTGGCACAGCAGAACTGTCAACTCCCAGCTTAGCTACAATGGAGGTAAAATCCTTTAATGATGTGAGAGTCATTGAAGTACAGCCTTATTACAATGAAATCCAAGATTTTAAGCTCTACTAACTACAAAGCAAACAAACAAACAAAAAAACTTCATATATTTATGTTCACTTAAGAAAATACTAGTAGTGATGTATTATTTTGAAATATACAGTTAATATGTTTGGAGTTATTTAAAATTTATATTGAGAAAAACATGTATTTTCAATATTGCTGTAGACAAGCATCTACATAAGACTGTTAAATCAATTGTTGTTTTATATCAAACAACTTTTATAATGCTCACTTTTATTGTTATAATATTTTATAAATTTTAAAGAATATGACAAAAAAGATATTGTAGGTATTGAAGGGGGGGTCTCTGGGAGGAGTTGGGGTACAAAAGGGAAACAAGAATGTGATTTGATTCTATTTACTTATGTTTTTAAATGTTAACAAATTCAGACAAATTGAAATCATGTAACTTTTTCTCATCATAATGCAATAAAACTTAAATTAAAAAACGTGTGAAGGTGTGTACAAACCTGTAATACCAGGTGTAGGGGCAGGAAGAACCAAATTTCAAGCTTATCTTCAGTGAGATTATAGCCAGCAAGATTGAAACCAGCATGCATGCACACAAACACACACACACACATACACACACAGATAGACATTTGACTCATCAAATCCAACTCCTGGCTAGCTATCTCGCCAAAATAAATGTGTTAGAATAAAAATATGAACATATGCTTACTTTTAGCATTATTTAGAGTGGGAATAGGGCTAGTTTTCTTAAATCACAGCTAGAGCATATAGTCTTGAGAAACGTCACTTCATTAAATTCATAGATTAGGGAAGTAATAATTCATTTGCTTGTCGTATGGTTCTAGATTTTCTAAGCAAGTCAGAGTAAAGACCATCATGCTGAAAATTAGCATCAGACAGGACAGAAAATAGGAATAGAATGCCATCTTTTAGCAATAAAATATTTTCCAGACATACTTAGTATAAATTATTCTTTTTAAGACCAGGTGCAGAACAACAAAGATATAATTTTATATAGGAAGAGGAGATGGTATGTCTTAGGGTTTTACTGCTGTGAACAGACACCATGACCAAGGCAACTCTTATAAGGACAACATTTAATTGGGGCTGGCTTACAGGTTCAGAGGTTCAGTCCATTATCATCAAGACAGGTGCATGACAGGAGTCTAGGTATACGTGGAGCTGAAGGACCTGAGAGTTCCACCTCTTCATCTGAAGGCTGCTAAGAGAAGACTGACTTCCAGGCAGTTAGGATGAGGGTCTTAAAGCCCATACCCGCAGTGACACACCTACCCTATCAAGGCTATACCTCCTGATAATACCAATCCCTGGGCCAAGCACATACAAATCATCACATGGTGAAATTCTTCTGACCCTCTGAAGACATTGTGGAACTATATAGGAACCTATCTGTGCTCCTTTCCATATCAGGCCATTCAAACAATGGAGGACCTGCATAAAGACCAAGCTGGGCATTTGCTACATA
>JADRCC010148143.1:0-10107 GCA_019843855.1 Hylomyscus alleni
AAAAAAATAATCAGAAAAGTTTTCTAAAGCATACAGGAAATGGGAATATCCACATTATTTGGTTTTTGGAAACAGTATCATTGCTTGAAAAGCAAATGTTGATTATATATATAAACGTAAAAGTTGGAGACTGTGTTAAAAATGAAAGTGAATAAGAGACACAGCCTGATCAAAGTGAAGGAAAAGGCCAGGTAAGTTGGACCAGACCATGGCCTTGAAGGATGAATTTCACGTAACTTTGTAGTTAGCCAGGAATATTTCAGGAAGAAACATAGTATGTATACATTCATGGGGTAAACTATGAGTTTATTCTGAATAGGAGAATATAAACACACTTGCAGAAGAGGGAGAAATAAGAGTTGTCAAATTGAAGCATTCATGTAGTAGTAAAAAAATAGTTTATTTAGAACAAGCACAGCCGTATCTGTCTAGTAGGGGTTCCTGGAATATAATGAATTTAACAGATGTCTTAAATAGTAAATATTTGTGTTTATGACTGGTAGAAAATGAGATGGGGGAGAAGAAAAGGGAGTAGAGGGGAGAGGATAGAATAAAGACAATTGAAGTTAAGTAAAATTATTAATCTGAAGGTAATGGTAAGAATTTGTTAGAAGTCAAATCAGCTAGCTTAACAATATGAGTATATAATCACTGGGCTATTATAACAGGTCTTATTTAGAAATATTCCTTGATATCAACTTTTTAAAAGTCAAAAACTAGAAATAGTTTCTGCATTCTTCCCATCTCTGAGAGTTTGCTGTAACAAAATTTACCACTTTTTCAAGCAGCACATTCTGTTTAAGGGTAGTCTATATCCTTAGACAGGACTCTCTGATCCGGAGCCTAAATTTGCCTCTTCATGCGTTCTACTTATTACCCTGATTCTCCCACAGGGACTACACTGAATAAATCTAATTTTGTCTCCATGTCATATTCTGGCTAAATGTCGTCTTTTTAAGGAACAACAAAAATTTCCAGTTCCTCCCTTCCGTGGCAGAATTTCAGAAACCGCATCATCCTCACCATCTTTTCTGACGTCTTTCTGTACTAAAATGTTCTTATAAGAATGTGGGTGCTCAGATAGGAGCCCAGCCTTCCAGGTATCATCGATCTGCTGCTGAGTGATTTTTAGACCAGGCATTTTACTTGTATTACTGTCTTCTAGCCCCGAGTTTGCTTTCTAAGCATCTGCATCATACTGTTGACTCATCTCAACTTGTGATTGCCTAAAAGCCACAACTATGCAGTGGCTTAGTGACCTACTGAACTTTCTCTTTATATTTTTGGCCCTTTAAACCTGTTGGGATATTTGTGAGTGGAAATTTAGGGAGTTTGACAGGTTGAAAAAAAACCTACTTATTTCTTTAAAATATCCAGGATTGCTTGTACTGGGGAGATGTGAGAGGACTGAGGGACAGTCACCATTCACTAATTCAGAATTATTGTGGGGATTCTTTTTTTTTTCTTAACGTAGACATTCCAATTTGAAAAAGAACCCCAATTGATATAAAAGTAGTAGTTGAAATAAAGATTACACTAATGTTTTCAAGGAAAGGGCATGCTTGACTAAATTTAATGAATAGACATGGCTGGTAACTAGAGGAATTCTTACTTGCATACATTTCATGGTTAAAATCTGTTGAAAGAGTTCCTGCCATGTTCAGTGTTGGAGATTAATTGGCTGGGCTAACTTTTCTCCCTATACAGTATCAGATAACAATTTTACTGCCTTGATTGTGTAGGTAAACCCCTTTTCTAAGCATTTTATGCATTCATTTTTCTTGAATCCTTGTTGTTTAAGTAATTTATTGGTACTGAAGTAGCCAGTAAATTTAAGTCTAGAATTTATGTATAGAAATTCTGGTTCTAGATGTGTACTGATAGTTCTTTTCAGATGCAAATACATATCTTAATCATAATATTATAAATTGCATAGCTGATACTCATGGAAAATATCTTCTATCACTAATGGTTGAAGATCAGTCTGGAAATTTTAGTGATAACTTATCTCAAAACAAAAAAAAAAATAAGAACTGTATATATATGTGTATCAGTATGTATCATAGATATGTATCATATATATATATATATATATATATATATATATATATATCAGTAATGGAATACTTGCCTTACATATATATGGTCCTATGTTTAATCCCTAATATTCCCTATAAAAAGAGAAAGAATATTTCTAACTTGTTTTGGGTAGGAAGTGTAAGTTTAAGAACAAGTTAAGATCTCATAATCTTAGTTTATCTTCTCTCCTACAGGTAGTTGGAGTTTACAATGGGGAACTTTCCCATTTGATTCAAGGCTGTTTGTGTAGTCAACATTTCTGGTGTAACACTGAGGATATCTCAAGTGAGTCTATGTGGTATAAAGAAATTGGAAAAGATTTGTCATTACATACAGTGGCAAGACATTGTCCTTTATATAGAAAGATGGATATACATTTATTTTATTTTATTAAGGTGCTAATGATGGAACCCAGGGCCCTACCCATGCTTAACAAATGATCTGCCACCAAACTCTACTCCTGAATCCCGGGTGAGTGCTTTCAGAATCTGGTCTTTGAATTGTTGAAGGTTGATTAGGATAATGAAATGATTATGGTCAATCAGGAACTCGTGAGTCTAGTTTTGGCTCTGTCACTAATTAGTTCTTCAATATTGGACATGTGACAACATTTTCTCCATCATTAAAAGAAGAGTATTAGATGGCCTTGCAGATTCCTTCCAACTTAAAACATCCATGTTTTACGAGATTAAAAGAGACCGATGTTGGAGAAACAGAGAAAAAAGGTTTCAATAATTTCCATGAATGAAGGAAGCATGTAAAGCTTTGGCTTCATCATTTTTAATCAACATTGGGTTGTGGCTAGAATAGAAAAAGCAAAGAGGAAGATCAATGACCCTAGTCCTCCACAGTGTGGCTCAGAACTCGGTTTACACACATTAAAGGACAGGAAAGAAAAAAGATTTCTCCAACCAATAAAACTCATTTCATGTGAACTGGCATTCGTGCAAAATAAATGAGATGAGTAGTTTACAGTATATCTCTCATAATAATCTGGCTTGTCTTAAAGCATTGAGCTTTTTTAAGCAAATTTTTCCTGCCTGGTCTATGGCTTTGTGGTTCCATCATGCTTGAGGAAAAATGCTGACAACTTGTTTTCAGTTTCCACTGGCAGCATTAGTGTTTTTAAATTGAAATGATAAATGGTCGGGTATGGTGCAATGCTTCTGCTTTGCGTTCTATAGAAATATTCTACATTTCTTTTTATGTACACATTCCTATTTCCAATAATAGGAAATAATGAATATTATGTAGTAACCAAACTCAGTGAATAGTCATATTGATTTTGATCCTAATTCTCTCCAAAATGATATACTCTACCTTAGGCTTTTCTTTATTATGTTTGTATACAGTGAGGAGTGCAGCCAGTTCTCAGGACAAAAAAAATGCTTCAGGTTTTTTTTTTAAACTAGGGTAACCTTAGAATATCTTCTTATTTAGGTTTTGAAGTACTCAAGATGACTTAATTTGTAATTTCATTACCAAAGATAGCACTAGAGACCTGGAAGGACTCACCTCAATCTGAAGGTAGCTTGGCAGACTACGTGCTTGTGCAATTGAACACTAGCTGAGGATCACACCAGTGCTCAAAACCTAAACTTAGTTCTTCAATGCCTTATCTGAGCATTTCTACCAACTTTTAAAACTTTATGCCATCATCATGTGACAATAAGTTCTTTCGGAACCCAAACTATATTTTATATATTGATTTTTTCTTTTAACCAGCTGGGTAAGATGGGGCAATCACAAAAGACTGTTATTCATGATGAATTATATTGTCTACATTAGAATATTACCATAGAACTCAAAGCACAATGATGCTTATTTACCTTGGGACTTTCATAACTCTTCTTTGTTTTGTCCAAATAACGCCTACTCCTATAATTGGTGTATTCCTTGCAGTTCCCCGTGTGATCAATGTCTTCACATGTTAATAAGTTACTACTTTTCTTTTTCTATTTCCTTCTACTTTGCCAAAACTTACCATAAGTGCACTCATAATAATATGTTTCTATATTCCAGAATTCTTTTGTCACTTGAGCAGGTTGCTTCATCTCTGGACCTATTTTCCCATGAATGAAATAGAAAGGTTGAAATAGATGGCCTTGAAATTCTTGTTCTTTTCTAATAACCGTGTGAATCCTTTGTGTGGCCTTTAGTCAAAGTGTTTCTTTGCTTGATACTGAAGTTCAGTAGAGTCCTACAGGGTAGCTTGGGGTAGTTCAGTCATAATTTAACTTAGCAAAGATTATTTTAGGACACTGATGAAAGGCATTTTGGATACTTCTTCATGAATTTGATTATCTTCAACTCACATTCCAAAGATGGCAATCTTTATTGCTCATGCTTAGACTTACTTTTCTGTGTTTTATTCAAGGTAAAAAAAAAAATCTTGCTGGGCGGTGGTGGTGCATGCCTTTAATCCCAGCACTTGGGAGGCAGAGGCGGGTGGATTTCTGAGTTCGAAGCCATCCTGGTCTACAGAGTGAGTTTCAGGACCAGGGCAACACAGAGAAACCCTGTCTTGAAAAACCAAAAAAAAAAAAAAAAAATTCTTAAATGGTAATTCCATAAAGAGAAAAAATGTTTCTATTTCTTGGTACATATATTTAGTTGAGGACAGACCCTCTTACAAAATAAGCACAATTTTGAAGATTTCTTTAGAAAATGTGTCTTTCCTGTTGGTAACACCTAAGTTATCCTTTTCCATACAGTTCAGTATAATCAATAATCAGCTCTTCCAGTGTATTTTCTCATGGTAACAACCATTGTCTCTCATAAAGGCTAGTTATGGGCTATATTTTTTTTAATGAAGCATATTCTTATTATCAAAAAGATTCCCAATCAACTTTTGGGCATTTTAGAATTATGTAATACACAACCAGCTTGATTTTTCACAGGTTAAGGGAAATACAGACTGTGGTAGATTTTTTTTTATTTTGTTTTCTTTTGGCTTCTTTTTCTTTTAAAACAAAGAACAAAATGACAAATCCAAATTTGAGACATCTGGATGTTTCCCATCATGGGGCTTAAACATCTGCATTTTTTCACTTCTTATCCAGATGTTTTGGGCTTATGTAAACCTAGCTAAAGTAAAGCAGAATATCAAGCAATCATCTGGGGACTTTGATTAACATGGACAGCAAATCTGAATAATCCATGTTCTGGGAGTCCTGTTTTTTGTCTTGCTCAGAATACATTACTAATGAGGTCAAGGTTACTGTAGGCTTGTTCTTTCTATGGGCCAGCTAGCTCTGATCTGTTCCATGACCACAGAATATATCTCTTGCCTAGCCAGCTGTCTGGAAAATGAGTGTCCTTTGTCATCCAGGCAGTCACGCACAAAACTAAGTAGACTATCCTTTACAATTGAGAAGTACAATAAAACACATGTTTAGTTGGTTTTGGAGTGTGTGTGTGTGTGTGTGTGTGTGTGTGTGTGTGTAGTAGGTGGCTGTGCCATTTCTGTGTACAATATAATTCTTATGCTGTGCAAAGTACTATTCTAAGTACTTTGCCTACAGTTTTCCCAATACCAGTCTATATGTGTTTATTTTTCAAATTACGAAAAGGGATAGAAATGCTAAGGAATTTTTTCCTAGCTGAAAATAGATGAAACTACTCTGGTTTCTAGGTGTTTTTACACAACCTCTCTATCAAGATGGTGAAAAATTCTTGGCTTATTTACTGCTTGGAAAATTCTCTGGAAGAGAATAGAAACTGAGGTATTTCTACATACTGAATTCATTGGTAGATCTGTTGGTGGGTCTCACCCTGTGCCCAGTAAATGAGGCTAATCTAATCCTTATTCTTCCACCTAGACTAATAATTATAGGTATAAAAGTAACCTTTGGAAAAAAAGAAGTTTTTGTTGGCAATGAGTGGGCATATAAAGTATGTGTTTAGGGAAAGGGATGTTGTGGTTAGGAGCAAAAAGCTATATTGGGTGGCCTCATAGAATGAAACTGTCTGAATCTTTTGAGGAATAATGATTTGTGTAACTGGCAGAATCTTTAAGAATCTTTGATCTCCCACCACAAATATAGTTAGAATCGTAAAACCCTAGTCCCAAACAGGATGTACAGAGATAATCTCATGCATTTCCTCTCTTCTGTTAAATTGTAAAGTTACTGACCGAAAGATAATGTGTCTTATTTTGTAATGGTCTTTACAGAAGCTCCCAGGTTTCCTTTCTCATTTAAACAACAATGTGATGTGCCCTATTTTGGGTACTGGGACTCTAGCCAGGAATGAGATGATTCTACTGATCTTTAGAAACTCACTTCTTTTTGTTCTTTGCTTACATTTAACATTTTTATTCTCTCTCTGTCTCTCCTGTCTCTGTGTCTCTGTCAGTGTCTCTCTCAGTCATTCATTCTCTGTACATTTCTGTGTAGTTGCAAGTGGAGAAGAATGGGGGCTCCTGTGGGAGTTGCTCTTCCACTTCTAGAATGTGGTGTCTTGGGCTCTAACTCAGGTAGTCAGGTTTGGCAGTAAGTCCTTTTACACACTGAGCCATCTTGCTGGTCATGACTTAATCATTTCAATGCTTTTATTTCAAGGTCCTAATTCTTTATTTTAAAATGAGACATGGAATTTAAGTAGAAGCAGACAGTGGTACTTAAGAACAAAATTCAATCCTTCTCTTCCTTTTGAATTTGGAATTACAAGTAAAGTGAATGTACTTGTTTCTAAGCCAGATTTAAGAAGTATGTTGCCATTTTAAAGAATTTTTCTCTTTCAAATGCTTCATAGGGTATTTCAGTAGCAATTGTGCCTAGCACTGTGCTTTCTCCTGACCCTGGCAGTGTTGGAATGCTCAGTTTAAAGCATGGGTTAAACACTCCCAAAATTCCTCTGATCTGACTACTGGTTTTGATCATTGAACTGTTTAGTTTTTTTTTTTCCCCCACTTCCACTTTTTTTGCATCACTATATCCTGGCTTATTTCTTCTTTTCAGTCTGCCCTTTGCTGAGGTTTAAGGTCACCACTTATCTCTAGCTCTCACTTCAACTGGACTGTGAGAATAGTCTCGTAAATGGCTTCCCAGCCTCCATTCCCTTCCCCTTCCTGATTCTCCCTAAATCTGCTGGCTCTCAGGCTCACAGATGGATGCTTTAGCATTCCTCCCAGTCTTGTTCCAATTTCTGTTCCTGCTATCACTTGAGAAGAACGTTCTCATTCTTCCTTCAGTATTCACATGTGCTATGCTCTGTGTGTGGGAAATTCCCATTTTCTTTGCTGTTTTCTCCATGCCAAACTTACCTCTTGCCCGTCAGTTCAGAATCCACTTCACTCATTATTCATATACAAATACTAATTTCCTTATACTGAAAGGTGCATGGCATATACTGCTTTCTTCACAAATGTGATGTATAAACTCTCTGAGAAGAAAGATTGTGATTTTTAAAAAAATCTTATTAAATGCACAGTATACAGCAGGCACTCAATAAATTTCACGATTGACCATTGGACCATCTGGAGAAAATATAGTTAGGAAAATAGCAGTGAGTGTGTAGAAAAACAAATGTAGGTGGTTGTGCACAATTTTACAAGTTCTGTTTATCCAGTAATTAAGTGGAGTAATAAATATTCTTCTGAAATGGCTTGTGGCTGATTTCAGTTCCTTTAAAAAGGCGATTTCAATGTGACAGCATTTCGAGGGAATTGCTAGGCTTCTCAAACTCTTTTATACATTTATCAGAGAGCCTTAATTCTCAAAGCTGTGACCATGCATCAGGCATCTCACAACAAAAATGTACGAGTAATAGAGGAACCGGAGCCAGACGAGTTTCAACAGTAATTTCACTCCCACAAAAGAGTAACATTGGTTTGGAGTGTTCATATTCAGCTGATCAATATCCAATAATTTTCCATCCTAACTTAGAACATGGTTTTATCAGTTCATTACCTTACCTTGATGAAGTGAATGGAAGGAGTGCGAAGATTTTATGTGTAATTTTCTGGATATTGCTGTCTTCTCCAACTTCTCTAACTTCCTGCCTTGAGACGAGACAGGCTCTTTATTGAAGTAAAATCTCACCTCTCAGCTAGGCCTTATGACTAGCTAGGTCACAGTATCTTTATCTCTCTACTATCCAATGATGGGTATGCACGTACATCCTTTTACACAGGAGGTGAGGATTTGAACTCAGGTCTCACACTTTCAAAACAGATTCTGAACTTCCAAACTGAAGCCATTTTCTCAAGCTATGCATTTGTTTATTTGAAAACAAAATATCAAAAGAAAGCAAAGGCTTTAGACCAGTGATTCTATATAGTTGTAAGCCTTATAAATACCACAATTTTCAGAGACATGACTTCCTATTTTTGTTAGAATTTTCTTTTAAAAAATAATTTAAATTTTATTGTATGTACATTGATATTTTGCCTGCATATATATGTCTGTGTGAAGGTGTTGGACCCTGGACTTACAGACAATTGTGAGATACCATATGGGTGCTGTGAATTGAACCCAGGTATTCTGAAAAAACAGTTAGTGTTCTTAGCCATCTCTCCAGCCAGCTCCAGAACTTTCTTCTCTTTTTTTTTCCTCACAATGTTCTAACCAACGACATTGCAATCATTTGTTTACTACTCGTTCCCATCTCAGTTCCGTCTGAACTCTGTTCACAAGTGCCCTCACTTCCCCCTGCATCCTTCTGGCAGGATTAAGCTGCACAATATTAATCTTTCATTCACGTACAAAACATTTGCCTCTTACATAACGTTACTCTGGATTCAAGTCTTCTTAGAAGTTTGACAGTGTCTCTCTGTCATAGTTTTGAATGAATTCTCGAAAGTAGTAGAGATCTGAGGGTTAGAAGTAGTGGTGAGTGATATATTTTCAGAAAACACACAGCTATATTGCTACCTCTCTGGTTAGACCAGGGACCATGTTTGTCAAACCCACCCAGAAGTCATATTTTACTAAAATGAAATGGACAAATATGTTGTCTGTATCATATCCTTGAGCATTGTTTATTATCAATGAAATGTGTCGATTACTACATTTCTATCATTTGTTTACTATGTTTCCTTTTGGCTTTCAGAATGTTTCACCTTTAAAATTCAGTGGGTAAATGTGTGTTTGCATGCAATAACTTAATAAGAATAGATTTGTTTTGAGTGTGGAAGGACTAGTTGTAACCAAGCTTTCCTAGACTTCCAAAATTCAGTGAAAAGTTGAAAGGAAAACGTCTCACTGTAAAAGCAACTGGAAGCATACATTGTGTTCTAGATGAACTATGTATTATACCCTTATGGGTCATATCTCTTAAAAAAACTCAGATGAAAATTAAATTTTGAATTGCCATCTAGAAATAAATTTTATAGATAGTGTACACATTATTTCCTGAAAATGGTAGAAAAGGTTTCTTGTCAAGTTCCCCAGCACAAGTGTGAATGCTGTGTTTCTGAGTACCTACAAGCAGTGAAGGGACACATTGTGGCCAGCCAACTCAAATTGCTACCCACGTTTAATCATTGTAAATAAAGGAAGTAGAGAGGCCCATGTTATATTTTCAGAACTGGCATGCTCAATACAGAACTATTAGTTTAAAAATATGACTGAACATTCTATTTGAATTCATCTAGATTTCTGTGAAAAATAAAATAGAAAAAAGTACAATTGTCCACTTAAAACACATACCACTCATTTCATGCAGATTATTAATTTAGACATTACACGTAGCATTAAGGAACACCCAGAGTAAATACAACTTTATAACACTTGGAAAACACTCAGAATTGATAGGTTTTCATTTTGAAATACCTATAGTTTTTACCAAAGTTTCCATTCTTGGGAAAAAAATACATCTATGAAATACCCACATATGGTGAACAGAACTTTTCAAAGAAGCAACTAATGTCTCCCTGTGAAATAAACATGTATCACTGTGAAACTGCCACACAGTTTGGGGATTTTCTGAACAGAGAAGATGTAAAAAAGCAACAGGAGAAACAGGGATTTCACCGCACTGATGGATCACAAGGAAGCAACCATGGAAAACAATTAGAGAGAAATC
>JADRCC010148157.1:0-10787 GCA_019843855.1 Hylomyscus alleni
CTCTCTCTCTCTCTCTCTCTCTCTCTCTCACACACACACACACACACACACACACACACACACACACACATGTTCCTCTCATTCCAGCTGCATGAGAACAGGCCAATAGAAGGGAGCAGATACTATACATAGCTCCCACACTCTTGTTTTAAAATAGACTGTTTATTTTTTGATGTTTGGGCTTATTTTTAGGTTTATAGTGTGGCTTTTGTCCAAAGAGCCCAAAGCAGTGTGCGTGCTATTTTAAATATAGGACTGCCAGTGAAGCAGCAGTGTGGGAACCCTGGGGTGTAAATAAATGGAAGAGGCAGCAATTGCCTAGCATGTGTGAGAACCTGAGTTTCATTCCATATATCCCACCAAAAAGGACAATAGGGAAGTAAATCTATAGGGCAGAATTTAGAGCCAAGGAGAAGGGGGAACAAGAGAAAATTAAACTCTTGGAATATGGAAATAGCATTAGTTGAGTTGAGTTGGGCCATTTGGCTCAGAGCTCCCTCAGTAGCACCCTAAAAGAACTCCAAGAGCACACTGTAGCTGATACTCAGTAGCCCAACATGCTTTGAGGCTTAAAAAATGGAGGTTTGTCCTTTAACTCTCCAGCTCTGTCTTTTCATTTATACTTCATCATTTTCTTCTCGTTCTTCTGTTCATGAATGGATGGATAGCAGGTAGGAAAGCAAACATGGCATTTTTCATTTGGTTTATTGCTAGCTCTGTCCACAATTCTTAGTCTCTCTGGAACATCCTTGGATTTCATTCATCAGTTCTCCAGGAAGCAGAATTGGACAGTCCATTCATTCCAACTTGATGAACTACTAGGTATATCCTAGAATGAAAGCATGGATGGATCCAGCTGTTTGCTAGTGTAGCAGTTTATATGTTTGACTTCATCCTAGAGAGCTAAGTCAATACTGTTTGTGAAAAAGCTTTGAGAGGTGAATGTATTACATAGAAAATTACTTAATTCGCTATGGCATGAAATATTATTGATGGCTGCTAAGGATTTAAAAAAAATCATGGTAGAACAAGATAGATATGTCTGGAGTGTACCCATGTGTAATGATCCATCTAGGGATTAGATTGCTATATTTTTCATCATAGATTTATCTCAGAAATAGTCCTTAGTGACAGCTATTTATCAGGACCCACTCCATGACAATATAGTAACATTTATCCCTTAAGTTTATTTTATGGTGCCACATACAGTAGCTTTACCTTCAAAATTGAATGAAAAAAAAAAATGGTTCATCCTGTTGACTGATGGCTTAATACAGTGTGCCTCATTCAGAATGAGCTGCCTTTGATTGGTTGTCATGTTTTAAATGTTAGGAGGAGACATCCTCATGCAATGTATGGCTGTGCCTGTAGACTACCTGTTGAAGGTTAGATGGCTTATTATTTTAAGCAAAGTATGTTTGTCCTTGTAATAAACAATGCCAGCATTCCATGGAATCAGATAATTTTATTATACAGAGAGCATTTGAGGGTCTTCTCGGTAGGTCTCCATCATATATGTGTCCTCAACAAATAAGTATCACTTCTTGAAAGATGGGATGCTGATGCCTACTCCCCAGTTCAGAGGTGCTTTCTGGAACATAAGCATAACCATTGGCACCACCCTTACCCACTTATAGCATAGTAGAGAAGACCACGTAAATGTCAGTAACAAGGACATTATTTCTGGGCCATCTTCTTCCCAGAAAGGTAAACTGGATTTTGTTTTGTTTTGTTTTGTTTTGTTTTTGAATGCTTATGAGTTTTGGGAAACCAAACTGTTGAGTGGGATCACTGACCCAGCAGACTTGTACCTTTTTGGGGTCCACTTAGTGTAAGAGGATGAAATAATAGAGTGTTTGTGTTTTCGATGGGCTTTCCAAAGAAGAATTCTTAAAATGGTTTTAGTGATATCAGTATCATGAATGGGGATGCAGCCTGTCTGGGACCATACACATCCTGGTAGCTAATACACAAATTAAAATTTACTCCTCCGAGGGCTTGTAAATTAGGTAGAGAACTGATTCAATCTTGGGTGCTAGATGAGTCTTCTCACCTTTTCTGATAAGGCAGATAGTCAGTTTCCTTTAACACCTCATTAGAATACTTCCAACCTTCCCAATAGCAATGCCTCTGAACTACTTTTCTAATTACTTTTGACTCAGCAGGGTCACTTCTGGTAGTCAGTCCCTGAGCATCAAAGAAAATGGAGTCTTTGGACTTGGAGTACAACATACAGAGAGAAGCCATTTTCTTAGGAGCCACCTAGCGATGGGCTTGCCATTAGATCCTACCTGGTCAGTGGGATGACAGTCATTGTGGTTCTGGGGTTGTAATGGAAATGTCTGTCAGGTACCCATTCTTTATACCTACTGGCCCCACTTTTTGCCTCAGGGTACAAAACTTTGGTGATTTTCATGAAAGAAAATGACTTATCTGATTGTTTTTATTGCTATAAATATACTCAGTTGACAATTTTAAAAAAAGGCAATGAATTTCCAAAACAAACAAACAAACAAAGCAGAGACAGATTTTAAAGGAACATGGTACCATGAAGCAGGGCCATTGAGGCATATTTGGAGTCAGCATGTCTAGGGTTGAATTTCTATTCTGTACATCTTAGGTTGTTTTCTTCTCCAAGCCCCAGCTTCCCCATGTGAAAATAGAGGTAACTGTTTGCTTAAGAGATGCCTAATAACTTTAGCTATATTGTTAAAATGGGCTATAAAAATAGTAGCTATTGTTGCTGTCAAAGCAGTTAGTCAAGACATCTTTTGATTCCAGTGGGTGGCTCAGGAACCAGACTAATGTGCTCCCTTTTGAGATAGAAGCTTGGAGTTAGAGGGGCATATACCTGATTATGCTCTGTAAATATTCAAACTAAAGAGCTAATTTCCAAAAACCTATTATGGAAAACTAAGACAAGGACTGTCTAGAAGGGCTTAGAATTTCAAAGCTGTGAATAGGGCTGGCCCACCCCTATTTATCCTGAACTCAACATCACCTATTCTGAGAACTCTGAATCCTCCGCCCCATGCCTTAGTGTCCCCACATCTCAGGTTCCTTTTAGCACATTCCCAGTTGCTTTGCCCAGAGATCCTTTACACGTCTGTGTCTAATTTCTCACTACCTACTTAAAGATAAGTATCATGTGTCCTGTTTGTATGTATCAACATCCCATTGAACCTGGTGTGCTCAGAGCACTCAATTCAAAGGGTGAGGCAACACAGAGACTTTTGTGAGGAGAAGGCTTGAGGACTAGACCTAGCATCCCCTTGGGGACACTGTATACCTTGGGCAGGTCACTTGAACTTTCTCTTTAACCTCTTAAGGGGTTGTGGTGAGCCCCCAATAAGAACATGTGCATGAAATGGATAAGGAAGTTGAAAGCACCTTTCATATACTAAATTTTAATGCAGAAGAGCAGGTCGGATACAGGGAGAACACTGCCCTGAGTAAATTGGGGCTGCACACTAGATGATGAACACAGCATCACTGGATTCTTTTTGCAAGCACGCACTCCTTGAGCAGCCTCCTGAGCAGCTTTCTCTGTGCATATCTCTAGATTTTTTTTTCTTTAAGCAAATCTACCTGGCCTCACAGATTCTAATTTTAAACAAGTCAGTCCGTGGTCTTGAATAAAGCAATTGGCCCTGGATTGGGAGCTCCTCAGAGAGACTGGAAGTATCAGTTGTAAAGAACAAAAAGTCTGAGTGACATCATTTCAAAGAAGGAAGCACTTATACTACTTTCAAGCACATATAATAATAGTGTTGAGGACTGAACTTGAAGCATGTATGAGATAATGGAATAAACAAATGAAAATCACTGATAATGAGGCTATTGTCGTGTCACTGTCCTGCTAAGGAACATCATTTTCAGACTGATTATCATGCCTCTGGAAAGCCTATTTATTTAAGATACTCTTCTTTCTTCCTAGATACAAAGAATTACCAAGTTTAAAATTTTCCCATATCCACGGATACTAACTGGTAGCTTAATGCCAATGGATAGCACCTAGCAACAAATGCACTGTGCTTTGGTTATTAAAATATAAAAATAATAAAGCAATCTGGAGGCTGAATTTGATCCTCGGCACTGCATACATTGAGCGTGGGAACACACGGCTATATTTTCAGCACTGGGGAGGTAGAACAAGGAAGGTCATCCTTGTCTCCATCAAGTTGGGGTTACCCTGGGCTATGTGGAATGCTGGCTCAAGACAAACTAATTCACTCTGAGCAACAAATGTCTCAGGTGCCAACAGTGGTAAGTTTTCTAGTCTAGTTCACCTGGGACTTTCCAGTTTTTACATAGAAGCTCCCAGGTGGCACAGATCCCCTCAGTTTTGGGCACATTGCCAATAGCTGGTCACCCTTAGGCTCCTATGTCTCTGACATCTACTAAATATGGGGAAAAGGTGTCATTCCATTAGAGATTTTGCTTCCTCATTCTGTTGGTGTATCAGCCTTTCCTGTTTTAACGCCTCTGACCTTCTCCTGCCTGAAGGATTCCCAAGCACTGCTATCTTTACTCCTCCATCCTTTCCAAGATGGACACTTCACAAAGCAGGACTCACCCAGTAGACATGGTGAAGGATAATAATAGCTAACTTGCTCGCTGTCTGCCGGGTCCTGTGTGCTAAGTACTTGGTGGGCATTCATTCTCACAACGACCTTGGTGGTGGGCTGTACTGTTTCCCCTCGTCTTCCCATTTTTACTGATAAAACTAAGTACATGTTACCAGAGGATACTGTGCTAATAAAATAGATGAAATTTAAAGCCAGCTAGTCCATGCCTTCAGCCACTATACTGCTCTGGCTGGAAGAAGCTTGGCTCTTCTTTGGGGTTCAAAACTTTATGCTTTCTTCTTGTTCTTTATCGAATCTCTAACCTAAGTTTGCTTTCGTTGATAGTCCACTATACTTAGGATGAGTGCTTCATGCAGTTAAATCGAGTCCTTTCTTTGTTCCTCACCCCAACCTCAGGTCCAAACAAGAGCATCAGACCTTTCCAATCTCTCCAGTCATGTTCTTTTCACCTTTTTTTTTTTTTCTGTAAAAGTGAGAGGAGAGCTCTTTGTCCTTTCTCCAGTGCCTAGCTAGAGGGCGCCCATCGCTTGCCTCTGAGGCTAGCACTTCCTTCAACCTCTTCTAAGCAGGTAACTTTCTTTTCTTTATTTCTTTGTTCCTTTGTTTCATGACTTGGGGCCTAGGCTGGTTTATGGGGGGATTGGGGAAGGAACTGGGAATTTGAAAGGAAGAATACCATGCAGCCACCTGAGTGACTTTGAATTTCTACTTCTGTCCTTGATGGCTTCCCAGATAGTCCACAGCAAGAGTATTTAAACAGAGCCCCAAGGTTTAATGAGTCCCATTAGGGTCTCGGTGAGTTCTTCATTTCAGTCTTCTAGCAGCTAAGAGGGGAGCAGGCAGGCCAGCTGTCTGAGATGTTGTCAAAGTCATTTTCTAATCCTGGAGAGTTTGGGGTGGGATTCGACTAATTAAATCTTAAAGTAAATGACTCCCTTAGAGCACAACTCTGGCGTTGCTTCTGAGCAAGAGAAATGGAATTCAATCACTGTTGCTCTGAATAATACTTGGCACAACTGCCCAGTATGAAAATCAGACACCCTCTAGCCACAGAGCCAGATCAGTGACTGGAGAGCTATATCTAGAGAGGTGCCAAGGCCTGAAGGAACAAGCGGAGGAATACAAAGTGGTCTACCAACCAGAGGGAGGAAGACAATTTCCACTCCTTCCAAGAACCTCTAGGCTAGAGACCTTCGGTGGTTTCTGACCCAGTTGTCCTTGTATGAATTGCTGCACGTTTTTTATTAAGTATTTATGCGGCAGTTTATATTTTACCAAGTGCTTTACGGTCACTTTTATTTGGCTTAGTAATGTTTTCCTGGACTGGCATCTGCTTTAGGCTTGCTCACTCGAGTCATTTTTGTTGTTGTTTGCTTAGCACAACCGTGCCTACAGCCTCACACAATGAGTGGCTTGTTCTAGTGGCAGAGCAGGTGCAAACCGCTGGGGATACCTGAGCAACTTGGGCAGTTGGAGTGGACCTGGATCAAGGCTCTCCTTGAGGGCTGTTGACTAGAAGGTGCCAGCGTCAGGCCCAAGCCTGTCAAGGGTGGGGCTAGCCTGATCTGGAGCCGCTGGTGGTGACAAGCTAGATTGGTCTCTCTGTGCTCCACATTGCCTCTCGTCCACCACTGAGTGTTCTTCCTTCCTGCTGCTTCCGGATGACGGGTCAGGAATTCAGAAACTGATGTTAAGAGAAGGCAATGAAGGAGTAGTCCCACAGTGTGTGATAAGCTTCAGGGATGTGGGCCTGGGTTCACATTGACTCACCTTACCCTTGCTCACGCCTTCCCCACCGGGAGAGGCACACTGTTCCAGTCCACCAGATGCTGCCATATAGAAGGCTTTGTCTTTCAATTGTTCCACAATGTGAACACTAAAATTCCAAAGCCCCTACTGCCTTAGGATCAGGAACTTCCTGAGTAAAACTGGAGAGGCATAGGTAGATACAAATCAGGGAAACAGGGACAGAGTTCAGGTCAGATAGCCCAGGGAAATATGAGGCAAGAGGAAGTCGTGCCTGAACACTCCAAGAGAGGCAAAGAGTGGCTTTGAAGAACAAGGCGAATTCCAAAGCCTGGGGCTTGCCAGGTGAGTCAGCTAAGCTAACACCTTTAGCAGCTCTGTTTCCTCTGGCCCAAGACCTGCAGTGGAGGTGGGAGAGTGGAGGTGGAGAGGCGATAACCCTGCAGGTGAAAGGTTTTGAGGCCTGCTGGTAACTATAGCTAAGGGAACAGAGGCTTCCAGCCAAACGATAACAGGAATGTTTATCTTTTAAAGCATCGCTGCAGTTCCCATGGCTATGGAGTCAGTCTGCCCTTTGCTTTAGACCTCTGGACTGACATTTTTGACATTCAAAATAACACAATGAAGTATGAAGCGCTTGAAGTCCTGGCCAACAGGTTTTTCTTTGATTGACACTGTCCCTTGGAAGCTCTGTGAAGGGTCTCTCTGCTGGAGAGTCCTCCGCAGCTTGGCATGAGTATTGAGGGTCTGTCGCTTAGCCATCAGAGTTCAAGTGCAAAGGCAAACAAAGAAAACTTGAAGTGTTCTTTCACCTTGATCCTATGTTCTAGTATACTATAGTATGAGGCGATATTCCCACCTCGGCCTTAACTTACACTGAAGACAACTGAAGCCTTGGGTTTCTCTCAGGGTGGGCATGAGGAACTTGAAGCTTCTCCTAACGACTGTTCTCAAGGTTCATTTGGGCACACTCAGGAAGTTCTGGGCAGACAATGTTTGTTGAAGGTCTGCTATCTGTCTGGCACTGTGTTTAGTACTTTGACATAACAAGAACTCTCCTCCAGAACGTTTTGTGTTCTAGGCACAGTTGGGAGCACATAGCCTATGTAATCTCAACTCAATAGCATTTGTCATATCAACTAGTCCCCCACAACATGCTAGTGACATTATTCCTTCCCTGTTTGAAGGGGAGCCAGATTTATTTTGGGAGGGGGGAACTGAACTATACATGCTAGGCCTTACCAGACCTCTTTTTTAAAAAAAAAAAAAAATCATTTTTGAGATATGGTGTCACTAAATTGCCCAAGCTGGTCTTTAATTCATTCAGAATTCTAAACAGGCTTTTATCCTACAGTCTTCCTGTTTCAGCCTTCAGAGTACCAAAGATTTCAGGCCTATATCCCCAAGCCTAGCTCAAACCAATATTTGAATCTATATCTTTGAGTATAAGCCCAATTCTCTTTCTACCACATAACTGACTTTTTTGTAAATGTGTTATATCGGGGGAGGGATGTAGCTCAACTGGTAATCCCAGCACTTGAGAGGTAGGATTCCTTTTCTCTCTCCTCCCCTCCTAGACCCTTTGCTTGTTAGACTGATGTACAGGTGGTGCTGTCCCAGGCATTGTATCTAACATCCCCTCTCTGCTGGGCCAACTGCTTCTCCCAGCCCCAGACTCTGATGGATAATATCAACTTCTCACATTTTCTTCACTGGCTAGAAAGTATTCACTGAATCTCTAGATTTAAGTCATTGATATTCCAAGAGTAATCTTTTAGCCTTTCTCAAGTGAAGTTTAAAACAAGGATAAAAATGGATTGACACTCGCTTACTCTGCTACCATGATAATGTCTTCTAAAATGAGATGTAAATGGCTTTCCAGCCTTCTGATTCCTTCCCTAGCATTTTCTTTCTTGCTACTAAAATCTCTGTAATTTGTGAAAGGCAATTGTGTGAAAACACAGGTATTTGTTGGAATATCGTGGATAAGTGTGCTGTTAGCATTGAAATTTTGCCCTGAAGTTGTTTGTAACGGTAGTGTTGCAGTTTGAAAAAAAAAAAATGAAACAGATGAAGTTTTGACTATATTCACAAAAATCTAGGTTTAATGGTCCACACTTGTAATCAGTATTGGGCCAGTTTAATGTACCCAGGGTAGCCAGGGGTAAACACTATTACCCAACATAAACAAACAAAGATATTTTCACAAATCAGTAGGAAAAATTGACACTTTTCTTTATGAAACACATTTAAAATCTCAGCTAATTTCATCTTTACTTTTATTTTTGTGTTTATGCAAATTAGGGCTGCATATCCAACAGAAAACAGTTTTCTCTTAAAGCCTTTTAATAAGATGCTTTCTGCTACTTTGTGTTCTAGTTTGTTTTTGAAGCTATTTGTTCTCTTTAAATTATACCATTTTCCCCCAACGCTTGTGGCCGGAATGTTTTTCAAGGATGACAGACCACTTATTGTCATGCCACAGTCTCTCCATAAGATGGCGCTCTGAGCATGTATGATCTATAGCTTTTTTTTTTTTGTCATTGTTGTTTTGGGGTTTTTTGTTTGTTTGTTTGTTTGTTTTGTTTGTTTTGCCCAGCCATAATCAGACAGCAATGGAATGTAAAGTTTTGTGAAGTCAAATCCTTTTAGCCAGGAGTTAGTCCTTCTGAGACTTGCAGGCAAACCCTTACCACCATTCTAATGCCTAGGGCAAGAAGGAAAGTGAAGTCCCCAGCAAACCCCTTGCCCTAAATCAGAACCAGCAGTGTTAGGAATGCACAGGATACGTTTGAGGGACCTTTAAAGAAAAAGAGTTTTATTCTGAGTATAAAACGTGTAGTATTCGCTATTTGAAAAGTCCCTTGCTGAGTCTGTTTCTTCATGTACATGGAAAGGGGGTTGGACCCGCTGGTCTGTGAAGGCGCTTCCATCTCCAGCA
Organism: Hylomyscus alleni; assembly: GCA_019843855.1. Classification (NCBI taxonomy): domain Eukaryota; kingdom Metazoa; phylum Chordata; class Mammalia; order Rodentia; family Muridae; genus Hylomyscus; species Hylomyscus alleni. The sequence goes on from JADRCC010148157.1 coordinate 9,277, forward strand.
TTCTCCATTTGCATCCGCTGATTGCCTCAGCCAGTGCAGATTTAGGAAGAAAAGCTCGCCCATTTTACGCTTGTTTGACTCTATTCCTCTTTTACAAGTGCTCTCTTTGCTTCAACTGTCCCAGGACAAGCATGCCCAGATGTCCTGGTTTAATTAGGTTCCTTTTCTCTTTAAGGCTTTTTTTACACAGGTTTCCTCCCCCCTTCCCCTCTAGGCCTTAACCAATCTGCCTGAAAGGGAGAAACGTTCTCCTTTTCACTGCACAAATAGGGTTTTCTTAGTATCACGGCAGTCATTTTTGTGCTGAATAGATCCAAACAGGATGGTGGCGAAGAAGATACTGCAGGAAGTGCTTAAAGGTAACACTTCTAACATCATGCTAAATTTATACAACTTGAAAAGCATTTCGTTTCGGCGGAGGTGGGCATTTCTGTTCTTTTATTGCCAGAGACAGTTGTAAAAAGAGGAGGACAATTAATCAAGCCACAGATAAGTATTGCTAACGAGATAACCCACCGTTAAACTCTCCTGAGCCTAATGAGTGTTCCTGTCCCGGGCATCCCCTTCACAGTGTGTGGATCAGATGAATTGGGGCTATGACGGCTCAACCTCATTCAAAGACTATCATGAACTGCATGCAAAAGCAACGCTGAGGGAACCCATGGAAGTGAATGCTGAATGAATTCATTAACTACAAACTCCAGAGATATCCCTGACTGATTCCCTTTGGGCTTGACAGTCAGAGTACACATGTCCCATGAAATACCCTGAGAACACACCATCTGTGTCCCTTTGCTGTTGCAGGAAGGCACATGGTCTTAAGTAAACACAGTAAATTTTTAAGTTATTAAACAAAAGGGATGATGGAGTGAAGTAATGGATAGATTAAACAACTGGCTTTGGAAATCATCTCACTAGATATACACGCATCTGAGCATCACAGTGTACATGATGAATACATTCAAATTTTGTCAATCATGCCTTAGAAACGCGGAAAAAATTGATTAACTGTGATATACAATTTCATTTATTTTAAAAAAATTCTAATAGTTACAAAGATTTAGAAAGCTCACAGTAGCCAGGCAGGGGTGGCGTATGCCTTTAATTCCAGCACTTGGGAGACAGAGGCAGGTGGATCTCAGTGAGTTCGAAGCCAGCCTGGTCTACAGAGTGAGTTCCAGGACAGCCAGGGCTACACAGAGACACTCTGTCTCAAAAAAAAAAAAAAAAAAGAAGAAGAAGAAGAAATTGGACATGGCAAGAGATTAATAATAATATCATAAAACAATTCTAGCTGTGCACTATAATAAAAGTTTTCTGGTCTCTCCCTCACTCTGAAGTTGATCTGATAACTTAGGCAGCTTCTAAGTGACTAGTAGTGAGTAGGGTAGCATATACAACCTAGACTTATTGAACACAGAGGCAATTTATATCCTAGGCATGAAGGAGTGGGATGGTATAGGGTTTATCACACTTAGAACAACATTCAATTTCAAACTTATGAATTCATT